>JAVYIG010012709.1:0-51835 GCA_035222895.1 Strongylocentrotus droebachiensis
ATTTTCCCTGTACATCTTCTCTTTCATAAACCACAATATAAAAAACAACATTTTTCTCCAGTGCTTGTTCTTGTAAGTGTTTATTAACCTTAGTTAGTCTTTTATAATGTTCATTTATTTTATAGGATGAATAAACATTGTAAATTTGAAAACACAATTAAAGCATTCTGACCATCAGTAGAACAGTATGGCAAAAGTTTGCCAAATGTGTGACTATTATTATAATAATAATAATAATAATAATAATAACAACAACAATAACAATGATGATGATAAAAATATGTTGTTTATCCAGGGTGGCCTCATCACTATAAATTATGTTCTCCCTAAGGGCCCTGCAATCATATTATTACCCCGGCTTAATTATTTGTGTAACTTTATTCTTCTTCAGAAACACCAGTGTATATTGGCAACCACTACAAATCAGTTGATGATGATCTCAGTGTCACCATCTACCATGCAGGTATAGTTTGATCAATCTAGCAGTTTTAATTCCTTCTTAAAAATATTACTTAATCATTTACACCTGAAATGTCCAGTGTATAAGTTATTATAATGATAATAATACATATGCAAGTAGAATATGATTTTTCAATTTTGATGTTCATTAAATTCCGAGTTCAATGTAATGGAGATTGATTGTTCATTTTATGTAACTGCTTAAAAAAATCAAGAATACGCTTCAGGCTTGTAGAAGATAAGCAACCAGGGGACTTACAGCTTTAAGTTCTATCCAAGGACTTTGACTGGGTTTTGAACCCTGGACATCATAGTTACATGACCACTGCTCTTCCACTTGGCCATCACTGTTTAATACTCAACACCATATATGCAACTAGGTTGAAGTATATCTTACATGAATTTTTTAATGTGATAAAAAATATTTGTTTCTTTGTTTCATCAGTTTAGACACACAATATCCTCCAGAAGAAAATTGAAAATCACAATAAATGTATTCTTTCTTAAGTTCGGAGAGAAAAAAAAAGGTGTTACTGGTAATTTACTCTTTGTATAAATGTAGTACAACATTCTTGTGTACAACTGTTGCCCATAAAGATGAAATATTTTTTCTTCACCTCTTTTCATGACATGATTGTGGCAACATGGTTTACTCTTGATAGATAAAGTTTACTGTATATCTTCCCTTAACTTCATTGATCAACTCTGTAGATTGATCCATTAAGTTTCATCTGTCAAGAATAAACCGTATTGTAAAAATGATTTCAGGAAAAGAAGTAAACTGGTGAAGGAAAATGATTCCAACTTTATGGCAACAGTATAGATTCACCAGCCACAGCATGGAAAGTGTTAACTCTACATAACCTGTAAGTGGCTCCTTGTCCAGCAATGTCAAACAACAATACATATATTATCATAGGCTTATTCTAACTTTCTTATGCTGATTTTATAGCTTAATAATATTCTTGGTTCCTTTCAGTCCAAGTGGAAGTCCACACACTAAAGTCCAGTCAGGGCATGATAGCGAGAGTGTCTTCATTTCTCTTTGGAGCCCAGAAAGATGAAACATCCGTGAGTATCTTGGTTCTTTGATTTATTCATGAAAGGAGGCCTAAAAAATAAATAAGGAATACTCTTTGATACAGATTGAACAACCAGTAGACCCTGTTTGTTCTGGAGCACTCATTGTTAGAGCTACCATACTAAAGTAGATATTAAACAAAATTGAATAAACACACTGAAAGTGAGCACTTTCTCATTTCATTCATGTATGCATACCTGTCTGTCTGTATGTATGTATGTATGTATTACATTAACAGAAAAAGTATAATTTTGCTATAAAAGCATGTACAATTCAGCCTCAAAGCTTGCACCCATGTCTAAGGAACGACAATGGAATAAACCAGGGGGGTGTTTTCACAAAGCCTTTTTTCATTGACAAATGACAAAAATCAGTGACAAATCTGCTGAAAACCAATCAGAAGCAAGGATTTCACTAGCTTATAAGAAATATTGTCATTTGTCACTGATGACAAGTTTTGTGAAATACCCCCCAGTTGTGAATTGAACTGAAGTGCATGGAATGATTTCCTTACAGGGTCTAAGACGGGTTCTTGCCGGTTCCGCTGAGTCTGCAGGATACCCTCTCTACATCCTCCAAGACTCCATCCTTCAGAAGTGGTTCATATCGGGACCTGGACAAGAACAGGTAGGGAATACTAGATATCTCACAATATTCATAAGTAATCCCATCTGTAGCCCATGAGAACAACGATCAACTAAACCGAGCCTCCATGAAAATAACAGCCACCAATATTGTCTCCAAAACCTGATGACAGTTATTCCACCCTTGATATTAATATTTGCCGTCACCTGTGCCTGGGAGGCAAAAGCCAACTGAATCACTGTAACCCTCGGTGTCTCTCCTCCCAGAATAACTGATTGGGGGTGTGCAGGTGGACCACTACACCAGGGTTTCCCCCTACTCTTATACAAATAGTGCAGTGGGTTCTTACGTGCCAAGGTGGTGACTCTCCTCTACATGGGGCCGCCATTTAACGTCCTATCCGAGGGACGGAGTGTTTCCACTTAGCATAGCCTGCGTCAAGATTGATTTTTGCCACTTCTACTTGTAGCACAGATATACCTCATGTAAGTTCTGGAATAGAGTGTAATAATTACAATACTGATGTGGATTAATGATGCTCACATAAACAAGTTGTAGTAAAATTCATCTATTGCTGACTCTATCAATATTAGAAAAAACACTGATTACTTATTTGTTTCTTATTTTATGCTATAACGCACAGGTTGTATACGAGAAACAGTTGGATGGCCTTTTCAAGCAACAATTCCAAAGAGAAATGGTGAGAAATAAGTGACATTATCTCATTTCTATTCTTTGTTTACTCCGTGTTCAAAATTAGCTTTGATCAGCTTCTCATCGTTTACATATACATTTATTTCCATGCAAATTGTATCATTAGCTGAGATTACCTTATTTATGGAAAATAATTAATTTTTAAACAACAAAAGAAAAGCATTTTATTAATGTTGCCACATGATCGTTGGAGTTTACGGTATTTGTTTTTTTAAGTAATGGAAGTATGTGATGATATTTGAATATTATTTATTGTTCAAACAAAGAAACTTCTTCATATGCTGTTTTGTGCATAACATATTAGGTGTTTTGGATGGAAATTTAATAATTCAGTGTGAGCTGTAGCAAATGTCAATTTGATTTAATTTTGTCTTAATCCCAGGGTGCATCTTCCATGGAAAACATCAAAGTGTGGCTACTTGATATTCAGCTTATCTCCAAGTGAGTAACAATGTGTATTTGATTCCAATTTTTGAACTATCATTTTGACTTGAATAACTGATGTGATAGCATTTTAAGCTGATTACTGTGCCTGTAAAAAATATTTAGATGACAGGCCTATTTAGATAGAACATGTGTGCTATTGGAATAAGATTGTACTAGTCTCTCGTTCCTAAGGGTAAACAATTTGTGTATGCATTTCATCCATACAGTGCAGATCTTCATGTCAACGTACATGTAGGTAAATTCTACATTTATTATGCAGCAAATATCACTCCTGGAGATAATAATGATAATGATACATGGTACTTATAAAGCACTTTTAACAATTTTTACACAGTATCGCAGTCATTCTGGCAGGAGCAGTGAACACATCATCACCGACCCAGAGGATTAAAATCGCCATTGGTAAGACTTCAAAGTTGATTTGTGTATCTCCTCATAGTTTGTGAATATGAATGTGCAGTCATTTTTTCAAATGCTTTTGAGAAGAAAAAAAAATTCTTGTAGCTGGAGAAGCATGATTAAAAATATTTTATAATAATGATTATACATGTAAAAGTAATATTTGTGTATCACTTCTAATTTTCTTATGTTGTAATCAATAATAATTGATAATAATAATAGTATTCTGGGTTTATATAGCGCTTAATATATTGGTGATGTCTCTAGTCACTCTAACAATTTAATATTACCCTGGCCATTGGATTCAGGCTTGCTTAAACACAATTGTATGCACATTCTCCACTCCCTGGGGAGCATTCCAGCCAGGCGCCATTTTACAGATGCTCGCAATTCTGAGCAAACTACCGTGACATTCACATTCTACCGGGTATCGATTGAACACCTTGGAGGGGGTGACAAGTGTGGATTACCATAATGTCTCGCCAAAGGGCGTTTGTGCCTGACTTGGATTTGAACCCTCAACTCTTGGATTGAGAGTCAAGTGAATGAACCACTACACCATGAAACATCCACGTTAATTAATAATATTAGGTTGATTCTGTGAATGTCTCCTGTACGACATGTATTCTTTTTCATTTGTGCAATATCAGCATTCTAAAAATCAGTTGATATTACCATTTGTAATGGTTTTTAAACACGTGGAATGAAACCATGGATATGATTTGATTTGGTGTAACATTTACTCTTTAGTTATCTCTAGTTTAGTTGACAATGAATTAATAATCATTAATACCAACTAACTGTGAATTTATTTGTGTACTTTATCACAGCAACACTGAAGGTTCAAGTCAACACGGACACACCAACGAAACTTGAAAGCTTTGTTGTCGCATCCACCCCTCCACAGGTTGGTATTAATCTTTTCTATATTCTGATCAATCTAAAATTGATATGGCATTTTATTTTTACGGTAGGGATTTAGTGTTTTGGATGTGGGAATGTACTTATTTCATAATAGTTTTGTTTACTCAGGGAAGCCTCATCAGCATCAGTGTTGTTCCTCCTGAGGGCCATGCAATTATTATTACGCCAATAACTGCGAGGCACCCACTTACACCTGGGTGGAGAGTGGCAAAAATGGATTATTGTCTAAACTTGGATTTGAACCCTCAAATTTCGGAATGAGTGTCGAGTGAATCAACCACTAAACCATGACACCTACGCTTTGAGCCACTGCATGACCCAGGCACAAATTGAAATTCTTGAGGTTTTATGATCAGCAAGGCTTTGGTAAAAACTGGGCAGTTTATGAAGTGGGCAATAGTTTGGAGAGTCTCCCTGGAGTCACTGCATTTTTTTCCCCCTTCGCATTGTAGGATGTTCTGCACTAATATTCATACGCACTTTAGCTGTGCAGGGCCAGATGATTTAGTATTGTGTGTAGTAAATACATGATCAGCTGGCCCTCTGCAACTAAGTTGTGCGCGAACATTACTGCAGAATGTTCGTAAGGCCCTGCAACATATTGCATAGAGCATTGTGGTTTTAATTATATAGAAAAGGGTAATACAGAATAATAGGAATCACAACAAAATTAATCCAGGCATATATAGTTATCATCTTTAAATGTTATGTATCACATTTAAAAATTTAAAATACATTTAGGAGATTAAGCACATCTTATTCGCACCTTGCAGGATTCTGATGATGAGGGTGCCCTAGATAAACATCTCCTGCTTGCCAATCCTGGAGGCCCGCACTGCTACATCTACTCTCAACACTCTATCGTATGTTGCTCAGGTAAGAACCATCGGCAGGGTCGGAGGTCTTCTCCTACCTGGGGGCTACAGCCCACAAGCGCCTTCTGACAATTTCTCAGGGGGTTTACCAGACTGACATTTCGGCCCGAACTCGCAAAGGAGGTTTAAAATTTAACTCATGGTTTAAATCCTCATTTACATACCCCATAGTAAAAAATTAGCACAAAATAAGCGCGAAACAGTCAGATGTCCAGTATTAGACGCTGGCAAGGCAAGGTAAGGTCTGCACTAATTTTTAAACCATGGTTTACGTAAATGAGGGTTTAAACCATGGGTTATATAAAAGCTAAACCTCCTTTGTGAGTTCGGCCTCTTGGTCTTGTGGATTGTTGGTCTACTGAGATGCCCAGTTTGTGGGGTGTCTCTACACTTTTCTCAGCAACAGCATGAAATAGGCTCTGGTATCCCAGTTAATACCTGGAGATCTTGAGTTGTTTAGAGCTCTGGTAGTAGGAGGAAGTTTACAAGGTGTATCATTATTTGCAGAACCCTGTCCCCACCCCCTCCCCCCCCCCACACACACACATACACAACACACCAAATTCACATTCAGTTTTTCCAGCAATTCTGCAACCAACCCCTGAGCTGAGTTTCATAAAACTTGTCATTGATAACAAATTGCAAGGATTATGGGCATTTGATAAAAAATAACAAGAATTTGTTTACAGGAATGTGGCAGTTGTTATTTACAACAAGTTTGAAGAAACAGAGGCTCGCTTAAGGTAGTTGAGGCAGAGCCATACAGGTCCTGGCTCAGCAGCTCCTGCTTGGAGAGACACCCTGGCTTCTATTGGCAGTGTGTGGGTTAGGGTTAGAAGGCTAAACAGGTATTTGGGATAATCCTAATTTTTGATGATTCCTCTATAGCCTCCAATATAGCTGCACATTGCAAAATGAAGGTTCATCAACATCAAGAACCGTAGTGTATTTCTGTTTAGTATCAGTCGAGTTTTAAAAGTTGTCCAATGTCCCAAAATGAGCATAGTCTGTTAAACCCTTTGTTGAAATGCTAGAGCACTGTAATGGCAGCTAGGCTAAAGCAGGGGTGATAATTAATGCGCCTCGTAATAGAATTTCTAGATAGACGGCGCTATAGAAATGCCTATAATTATTATTTATTATTACAGTTGTGATGTAGTCATCTGATACGTGTATACATCCTCTCAAATAATTGATATTTCACTTTCGAACTTACATATTTATTTTTGTATTATATTCCAAATATTTCCATTTCATTGTAGGATTGTTTGACCAGATGCCATCTTTCCAGGAGGTGGGGTTCTCCAAGGCAGGTGACTCTATCAGGGGTGCAGGTAGGCTAACACTCTCTTCAGTTAAAGGGGCATGTTCCCCGTATTCCAGAGGGCGTTCAAAATACGTACCCGCTGGCGGACGGTGCTAGCTGCATATTGACATCAACAGAATACGGCTCTTACGCAGATGGCATGTTCCGAATGCCCGGACAATGCCGATTATCGCATACATGTGCCGAAGTAATACCAATCGCAGTTCGGCTCTAAGATTCGGCTGCTGTTTCCGCCCACTTTCGTGACGTCGCGATCGGCAGCAATCAGCTGGCTTGGCGAAGGCAGGCCAGGCCGCGCGTACTTTGATTGACAGCTGTATGCAAATTAGAATTCGACCTTCGGAACCAAGATGGCGATGACTAGAGCAGCGATAACTACACTGGCGGGAACATGCCCCTTTAACTTCTCACGATACAGGTGTATTTTGATGAAAGCTTGTTTTCAGAACTAAAGTCAATCAGCAACAAAATGGTCCATGTGACTCGCTTCTGTATTTGTATAGGGTCTCTGGAGAGGGGGGGGGGGGGGGGGGGGGGGGGGAGTTGCAAACATTGTAGATAGCATTAGGGTATATAGTTACACTGTACACAATGGAAACCAGTCCTGTTGATTTTGTTATGAACAAGGTATTTTATGATTATCCCTTTATTTGTCAAGTTTTCTAACAATTTTTAGTCACTTTTAGCTAGATTGTCACTTTTTTTTTAAAACAAACGTTACTTACATTGTTAACTTAAGCCATATTTAAGACTTGGACTTATACTCCTGTAGGCAATTTATGCCCTTAAAAAGTCTTCAACCAGATTTTTTTTTTTTAAATACCAAAAGAAGTTCAGAGATGGGAGTTGCTGCTACCTTGTTTGGCGTTCAACAATAAGGGATAGAAAAACGTAGATCTGGCGCTGCTCAGTGGCTGCCGGGCTCACAATCAATTGGGCAAAAAAGATTTTTTGTTTCGGTTTAATAAAATTTGGAGTGGACTAAAAAAGATTATTATTATTATTATTAAAAAGAAATTGCCAATTGGATACTGTCCTTGACACCAATCTGATAAGATTTTTCTTTTCAATCTTTGCACGAGGATAACTTCAATAGTAAGAATTTTTATGCAAAGGAATACCAGTTTACATCTATGGCACTCCTGATATTCATTGCTTTTTATTTGTCAATCAGGTTGCTTTGATGGCCAAGCTATTTTCTTCTCCAGCAATCACGGGGTTATCACTGTCAATACATCGCAATCAGAAATGCCAAGGTAAGGTGATATATTTGTAGTTACGGACTTGTTAATTTAATTACTCATTATTCCTAAGTCTCATTTGAGGTGTCCACACTTGTACAAGCATTGCTTTTTAGTGGACCCCCTGTTTCTAATATGTGCTTCTAAATTGTTGTAGAAGTTTATAATTGATTTGTAATGTTTTGTTGGAAACATAAATAACTTGAAGTTGATATTGAAATTGAAATTAGGAAGTGTCTTCAGACCCCTATCTGTCATAATACAAGGTATAGATAGACTCAGGCATTGTTATGTTTTCAACAATGGGTGTTGAAACAATAATCATGTTTACACTCGTACGTTTTATTAGGCCACCTAGATATATGGATAAATAGAAGATATATAATGGATGAAAAGATAAATAGATGGAGAGATAGAGAGATTTTGGATAAAATGGTACTCTCACAATGATGTGCAGATTGACAGATTTGTGCTAGATAGATAGATAGATTGATATAGATAGATAGATGGATAAATGTATAGATAGATAAATGGATAGATAAATCGATGTATGCATGTAGATAAATAAATGGTTAGGTAGAAAAGTGCATGAATGTCTTAAAGTGAAATTAGATTGATAGCTGAATCATTTTTAGATAAAGAGTTGAATATACAGATAAATAATGGGATAAAAAAATGTTATAAAGAATCATACAAATCCTGTTAAATAGTGTTGGGATAATTACCTTTGTTTAAGACAGCTTACCTTTTATTGGAGTACAATTATTGTGGACAATTTGGAAAGGCTTCCAATTGCAAGTTTAATGTAAATGCCAAATAAAAGTGACAGGGTTCACTAAACCTGTACAAATTGGCTGTCAATTTTACAGTCACTGTATCATTATTTTTGTTTAGTTTCATCATGGATGACAGCAGAACAGGGCAAGCTTCAAGACTAGAGGTAAATATCAAAACAATTCAAAAATACAATTCAGTATTTCAAATTGCATGATACAAAATCGGTTACCGGTAACAGACATGGGGCCAACAAAATGATTTCGAGAACAAACACCAAGTAAAAAATAAAAAGCTTTAGAATTTTATTTGTATCTAATTAAAGTGTTTTCTACATTTAACATTTGCCAATGGGACATTTTAAAACGCTTTACTTGTAAACTTAAACATATATCACAAGAGAGAGATATCTTAAGAGATAAACTCACTTTAATCATAACAATTTGACTTAAAACTTTGCATTACATAAATTGCATCATTAAGATATATTTATGACTTTTCAGCTGTACAACAAGCCTTTCAAAAATGTCTGAAGTAAATGTTAATCTTGTGAGATGTACAAAAAGTGGGAAGAATCATTTCAGTATTTCTTTTTCCTCTTAGTATTATTCTAGTAATTAACCTCTCTAAGTATGGAAATCTGTACAAAAAAGGATAAATTTTTTATCAAAAAACACACAAATTTTAAATTTTGTTGCTATTTACTATTGATTGTAATAAAGGAAATATTAATTTGAATTTAATAGTTGTATGTATTCCCCACCCCTTATTGACATCATGCATGTCTTGTATTGACAGCATAGGATACATATTACTGGATTTGAGCATCGTACCAAACGGGTAACAGCCTTGGTTCCCATTTGTGTCATATTTGCTTCAAATTTTCCTGAAATCATTTAATTATTTCTTCTTTGTATCATTTTTTGTTTGCATTCAAGGATGTCACTATTTTGGATCAATTTTTCTTGTACTTTCATTGAAATTGTTGTCATTTGAAATCCTTAAAAACATGTTATTTTCAAAATTCATTGTTTAGTTTTTATATTTTTTGAACAAATTTTAAATTTCATTCCATTATTCATCTGAAAGTATTGCTGGGCCATATTTCATATTTTCAGTATTGACTAAGAGTCAACAAATATAGCATTTTCCAGAAGCATTGTTGTTTTTTTTTTTTTTTTTTTTGGGGGGGGGTATTTGTTCATATTCCAGAATCTCTACTTATTGTATATAGTTTCAACTTACCAAAGTTAAAGGGTTCGAGGAGGGGGGGGGGGGGTAATACTTAAACTTATATATCAATTTTACCATATACATGTATGTTCAGTTCTTTAGTCAGGATTTTTTTTTTTTTTTTACTACTTAAACTGTAATGCACACCTTGAATCTGGGTCAATATCATTGCTAGTTCATGCAGGGGGGGGGGGTGGCTTCTTTTCCCACAAAAACCTGTTACTCCTTTTTTTTCTAATTTGCTTTTAAAGATGCACATTTGCCATCAACATCACCTACATAATTTCATTAACGCTAGAAGTTGGGAAAAATTAAAGCTTATGAACATAAACAGCAATGCCATCCTAGAATTATGAACAATAAAAGGGAAGATCGACAATTTATTTGCAAATGATAATCAAGTAATGCTAATTGTTCTTTTTGTCTTGTCTAATGTGTCCCTTTTGGGGGGAAAATTCAAACAAAATCATTGTTGCAATATGAGTAATCCAAGTTCTATTTATCCATTCCACCAGCAACCTGCATCAAGCCATATCCAAACATATTCTCTTATCTTTTCTTGGTAGTGAAATTGCTTAGCTAAACATCAGAATTGTTAAAGTATAAGAAGTTGTGGGGAAAAAAACAATTACAATATGTGTTTAAGGCAATAAATGTTAACTATTCTGTGCGTAAATAGTATTTACACTGCAGCTATAAGGTCTAGAGAAGAAGCAATAAAGTGCATAATATTTTGTATTTTTTAAGATCTAACTTGGGAATCCCATAAGTAATTTGACTTGAGATATTATCTGGCAAGATTTATATATACTTTTTCATTTTTAGTTTTATTACTTTTCATTTGATTTTTTAATATTTTGTTTGCACACTGTATGATTTAAATGTACAGATTGTTTAGGAAGCAATGGGCTGCACGGTTAAAGCGCTAAAGGTTAGGGCTACTATGTAGAGGAAACATGAATTAATCTTCTTTTTTTTCTTTAAAGCAATCCATGCAACAGCAATCCATGCAGCAGGCTTCCTTCACCACGCCGTCCGCTAGGAGTCGACCCTTTCAGGTCATGTCAGCATCCAGGTCGCGACCTGACACGTCCATCCTGGAGACAACCGGAGACTTAGAGGAGGATAAGACGAATGGACTCAAGATGGCCTTCCTACACTTGTGCAAGCATGACATGGTGAGATATCAAAGGTTATGTAGACATGAAATCATGTTGGTCATACAGTCAACCTGTATGAGTGGTTACCTCTCTATAAAGACCACTTGTCTACAGTGGCCAGTTTTCCTTTTTTCTTTGGATGGCCTTATTGGACAGGTTTGACTTGATATTGACTATCCAAATATCTGTTGACCCTCTTGTCTGATTGTTTTCTAACTTGGTATGAAAACTTATATTTTCCCTTGTAAAAGCAAAACAAGAGTCCTGTAAAATAATGTTTTATATTTATATTTTGATTGTATCTCCCCCAAATCTTCAATCTATCATTTCCAAACAATATTACAATCAAATTTTTGCCCTGCATCTATCAATAATTTGGTTTTGTCCGGGGCTATTATGTCTCCTTTGTTGAGCAAACTTGATACATAACGTGATGTTAAAGAAAATATTTTATACCTAAAGTGTACAATTCATTTTAAGATACAATCCATTGTAGTCATAATGGAGATGCGATAGACTTTGCAATTCATTGTAGACTATTTTTATGTTACAGGACTAACATCTGTTCAATTCTGGGTGCCTTAGGGAATGGGAAACCCTCCAACTCTGTCTTGTAAATGTCACAAGTAAGATTTGTGTTTGAAATTGAGTGGCCTTGAATAATACTGAGGTAGAAACACTAACTCAGAACTTCACTTATGTCTTATTTCCTTGTTGTGCAGAATAAGGCAGAGAACTTAGTCCAGGACCTGTTCCTCCAAGACACATTTGAGAGAGGCAAGACCAACTCGTCCCTGGACCAGGCAGTGGCTCAACTGAGTCGGGAACTCATTGATGACTTTCCAGCTTCGGATCCAAGATGGGCGGAGTCTCTTCCTCAAGGTGACTGTGTAAACCCTTCTCTGCCGTGGGCGGCGATTCCTGCCCACAAATTTGTTGAACATAATGGGTGGTATTCCGGTAGCGCGTACTAAATTAGCGTGTACTAAGTTAGTCCACACCTTTATGGAGTACCAGTTGCCAACCCATTTACCCTGTACAGATTACTTTAATCCTGCAATTAAAAGTGTCCAAACAAATAATTTTGCAATGAAATGGGAAGAAAAAGATATACTATGAATGTGAACTGAATTTCGACAAAGTCTTTGGTAGATTATCTTGTCATAAATATTGAAGGAGGAAGATGACACCTAGCATTCCATAAAAGTGTGAACTAAAATTCTTGTTTAGTCTGGACTTAGTCCGGGCTTAACTTATAAGAATACCACCCTATGTTTATAAAGGTCTAAATCAATCAATATTCTCTCCTCAAATTGGCAACAATTATTTCTGTTTTCCACTCTTTCATAGTTTAAAAAGAATAAGAATGTTTATTAAATGAAACAGTGAATAAACAAGAAATTTGCAAAATGGTACACACTGCGCCTGGATGAACTGATGACCAGCATTATACCTATAAAGATATATTAAGTGCTACATACATTTATAATTATTATATTACTATGGTTATCTGCTTCCAGATTCTGTAGCCTCCACTGGTTCCCTCATCCTCCTGCACCAGCTGGAAGACAAGATGAAAGCCCATGAGCATCTCGTCAAGTTCATCAAGGATGTTGGCATCTGGGACATGGTATGCAACCCACATAAATGGATTTGCATAATCAATATTATTACTAGTAGTAGTTCTAGTAGTAGAAGTAGTAGTAGTAGTGCTAGTAGTAGTAGTAGCAGCAGTTCTAGTTATAGTAGAAGTAGTAGTTGTAGTAGTAGTAGTTCTAGTAGTAGTAGAAGTAGTAGTTGTTGTAGTAGTAGTAGTAGTAGTGCTAGTAGTAGTAGTAGTAGTAGTAGTTCTAGTAATAGTAGAAGTAGTAGTTGTAGTAGTAGTAGTAGTAGTAGTAGTAGTTCTAGTAGTAGTAGAAGTAGTAGTTGTAGTAGTAGTAGCAGTTCTAGTAGTAGTAGAAGTAGCAGTTCTAGTAGTAGTAGAAGTAGTAGTTCTAGTAGTAGTAGTAGTAGTAGAAGTAGTAGTAGTAGTAGTAGTAGCAGTAGTACAATTATTTCATGTCACCTGTGTCTCGGAAGAGAAATCAAACTGAATCACTGTGACCCTTGGATCTCTCCTCCCGATATAAGTAATTGGGGATGTGCAGGTGGACCACTACACTGGGGTTTCCCCCTACTCTTATACAAATAGTGCAGTGGGTTATTAACATGCAAAAGTGGTGACCTTTTTTTACAGGGGCCCTCTATTTAACATCCTATCCAAGGGACAAAGTGCTTTCCTCTGTGACATAGCCTGCGTCTATGAACAAAGGAAGGGCACGTTAACACACAACGCAGGCTTCAGTCATCTGCCTGGGTTGGATTCAACCCATGATCTTTTGTTTAACAGGCAGAAAATTTACCAACTGAGCCAACTCACCTTTGGTTTTCATAGGTCAGGGAAATTCTTGAAAGGGAGAAAAAAAATGAAACCACCCAGTGTTGCCACAAAAGAGATTAGCTCTCGGCAATTCAAGTCAATAGATATTGTTCCCTTTCTCGGATTAAACTAAACACTCTCAAATCTTGGTTGTTATAGTAGAAGTTATTATTGTTGTTGCTTTTGTAGTACAGGCACATTTGGATCTACATTTTCTTTTATTGTGTTGTCATTTTTGTCTCGCCTGCGTAGCAAAAAGCGAGACATAGGCGCCGCTTTTCGGGTGACGGCGGCGACGGCGGCGGCGACGGCGTCAACATCAAAAACTTAACCTAAGGTTAAGTTTTTGAACATTTAGTATAATTTTGAAAGTATAAGTTTTCATTCAATGAAACTTGGACTAAGGGGTTATCAAGTACTCCCAATCATGTGAGCAAAATTTCAGGTCACAAAATCAAGATCAAAGGTCATTTCAGGTCAACAGACTTAGACTCTTTTGTGGCATCAACATCAAAAATTTGAATTTTTAAAATAATTTCAAAAGTGTTTGTTCTTATTCAATGAAACTTACACTAAAGGGTTATCAAGTATCCCCAATCATGTGAGTAGAATTTCAGGTCACTAAATTAAGGTCAAAAGTCATTTCAGGTCAACAAACTTAGACTCTTTTGTGGCATCAACATCAAAAATTTGAATTTTTAAAATAATTTCAAAAGTGTTTGTTCAAATTCCATGACTTGTACACAAGGGTTATCAAGTATCACAAATCTTATTGCGCAAGTTCCTGGTCACAAAGTCAAGGTCAAAGGTCATTTTAGGTCAGTATGTGAGGATTAAAAAAAAAATTATTTTGTATAGATTATATTTAGAGGATTTCATTGGGGGGGGGGAGGGGGGCTGCAAATGGGCCACTCTGACTAATGTCCCAACCTCAATTTTTCATTATATTTAATTGCGTAATGCAGGCGAGACCGCCGAGAGCGTTTCCCATGTTTTCCTTTTATTTTGTCTGTGTGTGTGAAGTTTATCAGGGATGCCAGTTTTCAGGCAACCCTGTCGAGTTGTTTTCAGACCATAGTTTAGGCTTTTTTGTGTACAAAACAGCTCATTCTAGGTGATTTTCAGGCCCTTTGATCAATTCTAACTGGCATTCCTGGTTTATTTGGGCTTATGTTTTAGTATTCTGAGCCCGGTGTGAGTTAATAGTTACAAAATGAACATAGAAACTGCTGAAGTTTAACGTTTAAATGCAGGTATTTGATTGCAATTCTCTCCCCAGCTTCATTCAGTGATTGTGAGAGACCTACCGCAGACGACACACAACCTTCTCAGTGAGCATGCCGAAAAGCTCTCTGCTGCTAGAGCACTGTGTAACAAACATGTCAAGTAAGTTTGACAGCTCTTAGGCCTGTTTCAGATATGACTCGGCAAAACCATGGCGTATTTTTATGATGACGCAAAATATGACATGCCTCACATTTCTGCATCTTTTAATACAAATCTCGGCAAATACGAGCAGGAACTCTGTTAGGTGCAGTTGCCATTCGTTATCAAACACATTTTAAAACAAACAGCAGCTTTTTTGCAGCAGTATTTTCTACATGTAAGTAGTTGGGATGTAAAAAATAGACACTTACAACAGCGGCCCTGACTTCTCTGTGCTGTAAGATGTAGTGCATTAATCTTTATGTCATTACTTTTAACAAATTTCTGATTTATCATGCCATATATTATGAGTGAGCCGTAATTCTCTCTGTCTGTCTTCCTCCATTCCTTTTTTTCTCTTTTTCTCTTCCTCCTCTCTCTCTCTCTCTCTTTCTCTTCCTCTCTCTCCTTCTCTTCCTTCCCCTCTCTCTCTTTCACTCTTTAATAACTAATGCCGTCCATGGACAATATGCAGAGATTTCAAGAATAGACCCCTTTCTCCACAAACTTTGAAGCAGTCCTGCTTACATTTCTCGAGCGTGAGTGAACATCCCAATGTAAAATCCAAATCTCACCCACATACACCCTCTCTCGTCCATTTTTTAAACCCAGATTCCAGGGGCTGATAGACACAGCTGTATGTCGTGCCTTGAGGAAGAGGAAGCAAGATGCAGTCCCTTCCGGTCTAACTCCTAGAGACATCTTCTACAGAGAGGTACCTCATCTTACACACATCTCATTAAATCCCGTCTGTACTAGTTTGGCCAGGAGGGATTAGACCACCCAGGTTGGTCACTGACAGGTGGCTATCTCATAAACTCAGCTCTCAATTAACATGAGGAAAAGAGGATCATGGGGGACCAACTGGCACCGCTTAGGCATTGTTTTCTATATAGAGGGAGCAAGTAGCTACAAGTAGTACAGTGGGGCTTGAAAGGAAAATGGAACCTTAATAGACTACCACTCTAAAAGAAAGCAGGAAAGTCAGAGAGCAGAGTGTTAAAAGTTTGAATGAAATCTGACCAATTTTTTTTCAGAAAGTCATTAATTTTTGAAAGTTGTAATTTATAATTGAATGAGCACTCACTTATTGGCTAAATCACTTACGTCACTGACTTGGCGACGAAAAACTTTCCCATTTGTTTCAACACACAAAATGACTATAATCTCAATTTTTCAAAATGTATGACTCAGGTGGGTCTTTTCTCTTTAGAGGACTTAAATATGCCATCCAGAATATATAATGATCAGTGCAACGGGGGAAAAGGAACTTCAGAGAAAAACAGAAATGAATGATGTTTATGTACACAATGAATAGGAGAGTTGTCCATGACTAAATCACAATCCACTGATGAAATTGCCAATTTCATATTCACATAGATTTAATGACCTCATATAGACTCCCTTTATTGGTCCGATTGAGCTCAACTTATTACAAACTTATGACAAGTCAAGTGTTATTTTTCATCTATTTTTTTCTTCCATTGCAGGTATCTAAAATGGAAGACATTGTGGAAGCCTTGATGGAGGAAGAGCAGGATCTTCTATCGAGTGGACTTACTCCCCAGGACACAGTGAGTCTCATCTCTAGCATCAACACCATCATTCAGAGTGTCCTCCAAGAAGCCTGGCACCTCCACCAGTCGAGGGCGCTGGTCTACCAGTCTCACAATGAGGCCAGCGGGACTTCGTTGCCGTTCATCCCATGGATCGGTGAGTTGCAGTATTGAAGATACGAACATGATTGTGTTTGATTTGAACTTTGTCTGGTATGCCTCGACATTATTTAGGGGACTTCACATCTCAGTAATTTACTTGAAGGGTTGGTGCCTTACACAGAGGCATTAGCTGTCTCACTTTGACTTCTATACAGGGTTTCCCTGAAAGAAGGAACCAAATCTTTTTTGAATTACTCAATAATTACACATTGTTATTTGGTCTACATAGACATGATTGATTTCAGACAGAAACTCCATTGTCCAAAATACATATAGGTGAATGTCTGCTACTTTTAGTTTATTTCTTGCATAATTTGCCTTTAAGCTTTGGTTTCCTTTTTTACAAGGACATACTGTATATTTCACTTTCCTAATCAGTATTTTAACATCTCAGAGGAATCGAAAAATGTTTCGATCAGTCAAAGGCTTTTAATTATCGGTCTTAATTTTTCCAAATAATAATGACTTATGTTGCAGTAAAACAGGGAATTAAATGGCTTGGGGGGGGGGGGGGGGGTAAATTATGACTTTCATGTTTTTTGTTAATTTGTATACTATCTTTGCAATAAAATAGTCACTCCATTCTATTATTCCTTCAACAGCCTCTTCTGGGCCAAGGGGCATACGTATGCAGCTTGTACAACAGGTAGGTGGAGCATCCTTTCAATATCATCCATCAGCCCTTCTGATCTGCTATCCCATTTATTTTGATATCTTAAGAGCCATTAGAGTCATCATTTACAAACTTGGAACTGAAATGCATTTTTTTGCCTCTATCATTCGTGGCTAGAAGCTGTAAGATCATTCACTAATTATGCTAATTTTTCAATACCTTCAAGTTTTAATCCATTTTTAACACAAATTTAATTTGGGTTTGCAAAAATGTTGAGTGTATCTTTTAAGACAAAATATAAATCCTTGCATAGCATACCGTTTTTCATTAAACTTAAGAAACAGCAATTATGTAGAGATGATGTGTTTTTGGATTCTTGGAACAGGCAATGCTAAGCAGGCTGTGTCCATACCTGCCAACCCTTACGAATAATACAGAATATTATGTTTTTGTGGATTTCTAGGACCTGAAAATCCAGAATATTCTGTTTTTTCATTTTTTTTTCTTTCATTTTTTCATTTTTTTAAAGCCAAATAAAACTTGTCTTATCATTGTGCCATGATTTGTGAGTTCACGTATTGTGTTCGTTGAATGGCTGCATAATCGAGCAGCGAATTTGTATTCGCTTTTTGGTACAGATTTGCAGCGTATTACCAGTTACACTGCCGCTGCAAGTGCAATTTCTCATTTTCGAAGACATACCGTGCTAAAAATTCCTAATTCTTATTTTCAAATGTTGGCAGGTATGTGTGTATATAACATTTGCTTTTTTTTTAATGCAGCATAACCTGACTGTAGGCAGGGCCGTGGCTAACGCAGAGGACGCCCAGTCTCGCTCCGGTCTCTTCCAGCAGCTCCAGTCCATCACCGACCTCCTGTTGGAGGGCTACATTGCCCAGCTGGAATCTTCCATGCAGGCTGACGGGGAGGACAGCGTGCAGTATGCCGAGCTGGAGCAGAGATATACCCAGGAGAGGACAACCCTCATCTCCCCATTCTGTAAGTGATGCATTCCACTGAGATGCCAACCAGTATGATTTTATCGTATTTAGTATGATAAAAAGAGTGAAATACAATAATACAATATCGCCTTTTGTAATACAATTTTTCATCTTTAGAATTTTTTATTTTTTTTAATTCTCATTAAATGTTAATGACAGAGCAAACATTTTACCTGACCGTTCTTACCAGTAAAACATTTTTCTGAAATGTTACTGGCCCGAGGCCAACGGGCCATTGGAAGTGTGGAGTTTTCGTGAAAATCTGATTTTTCTCTCCAAAATCTGATTGTTTTTTTTTTTTTTTTTTTTTTTTTTTTTAAATAATTAAAAAAAAAAAGATATTCGTTTGGTGTTTTTTTGGTGTCAAGAGGTTGGCATCTCTGAATTTTAATCCTTCCAAGATGTAGCTAGGTGTAGGCAATTCCATGTTTATTTTACTAAATATTTGAATATGCTTATTAGAGATATGAGGTTAAATTTCCCAAGAGTGTTGCTATGGTTAAATACCATGTAGCCATAATCTTAAGTAGTGTCCATATTAAATAAGTCTTCAAGCTACCTATTTTATGAGTTATCTTGAAGGTTATCTGTGGTAATATTTTAATCACATTATTCTGTGACCACATGTTGTGATTGTGTAATACTTTGAAGGATATACACTGTATCATTGCAATAGTAATGCAGTCTTCAAAGACCACCTGTCTACAAAGACCACTTTTTGTGTTTCCCTTGGGCCGTCGCTTTAGACAGGTTTGACTGTACTGTTTGTCAACCAAACTACGGTAACTACAATACCCTATGCTTCTAGATTGATATCATAAATGAACTTGTACATTTGGATATTTTTCTTTAACCTTTTTCTTTGACTTGTCACCAGTGGAGCACAGACAATACGAGAGAGCAGCTGTCCTTGCTGAGAAGTACTGTGACTTTGGCATCCTTGTTGAGCTGTGTGAGTCTGGAACAGGCCGCAAAGACAGACTCCAATACTACATGGATCAGTTCTCAAATAAGGTATTTCATGATCCAGTTTGCTCATTAAGTTGATTTGATTTGTGCATCCTTGTTGAGCTGTGTGAGTTTGGAACAGGCCGCAAGGACAGGCTCCAATACTACATGGATCAGTTCTCAAATAAGGTACTTACTGATCCATTCATCTTATTAAGTTCTTTTAATTTTGAAAATGTTCCCATTGTGTACGCTACATCTCTCCATGTTTAAAACATGTTCGGAAGAGGATCCAGAAGTTCGGTAATCTGGGCTTAGTCTTATAAAGAGTTGCGATTGATTCAAATCAATTGCAAGTCCTCCAATCGATAGCAAGTTTGCACGACCCTATCTCTTATGTACATAGTTTCAATTAATATCAATCGCTAGTAAGTTGCAATTGATATCAACTCTTTATAAGACGGGCCCTGGTTTATTCTTGCTAATATAATATATTATTTATTACTGTACATTAATATTGTTTCTGTTTTAATAGATGGTTTAAATCTCATGATGCCAGTCAAGTTGATTTTGTATCATCTCTTTCCTCAATCCTTCAGTTGCTGTTAATTCTCCAAATTTCTGATTGATCTTGCTGTCATTCCCCCTTTATATTAATTCTAAAATCATGTAGAATGCTTCTATCTATTTATTAGTAAACTTGATCTTCCCTTAACACACCCTATTCATGTTTTATATTATCTGTAAGCCTCTTGCTTCAAATGGCTAGGTTTCTTTGTCATAGGGTGCACTATCAAAATGCTTGTTTTCATAATACTTTACATCATCTAATTTTTCAACCCTTTTATTTCTTTGTTTCCATGCTTACAGGGCTTCTCTGACTTTGTTTTCAAGTACTACATTGACAGAGGTGAGTTCAGTGTTTTGTATTTTATTATTCTTATAGTATATTCAACATGTTAAAAAGGGATGCTTTGTTGTGTATTGTCAGGTGCATCAGAAGACTATAAATGGTTATTCCTCTCACCTTAATGTAACTATTCTATGACACATGTGTATGATATGTATCATATGTAATGTAATGTATGTAACAAAAATGTTAAATTCATTGCGATAATTTTGGACATGAAGTGAATCTTTTACAAATGGTTGTTTTGTTTTGAAATCTTGTTGCATTTGTAAGATTTCTGATGTCCCAGCACCACTTCTAAAGAAGGGAAAGCTGGTTATATGCACACATTAGTATTATATCTAGATTTTTTCTTCTTCTTAGGATGCATAAAATGTAATACGCTTCACATTATATGTATCTATTACACGGAGCTATAATAAAGTGTATATGCATAGAATGTTTGTTGCGCGCAGTTGCCATTAATTTACACGTTAAAAAAAAAGAAAGTATTTGGGGCTGTTTAACGCTGTCGTTAGGTGTCGTAGAGGATAGACCTCCCTAGTACAGGAAAGTCACTTTAATCTTGTATACAAGACTTGACACTTTTTTCCTTTTTGTGTGTGTCTGTGTCAAAGGTCAACGTGGGAAACTGCTGACCCATTTTGCCCATCGTCCGGAGCTGAGTGAATTCCTACAACCCCACGATCACTTGGGATGGCTACAGGATATCCACACAAACAACTACTCGCAGGTCAGTAACGTTTGTTCTCACAGGATAGAATATTTGTTCACTCTATCAGTCAATATTGTCAGTCAGTCGTGTTCTCTTTTGCTCTCTTTCTCTCTCTGTCTCTCTCTCTTTCTCTCTGCCTCTTTCTCTCTGTCTCTCTCTTTCTCTCTCTCTCTCTCTCTCTCTCCCTCCCTGGCAGTAATTATTCACTTCTTCTATTTTTCAATGATGCTTGTCATCAAAGGGAGGAAAACATGGATTGGTGTAATTGCCATTGTAATATTTTGAGTCTGCACCTGATGTTTGGAATGTTCTTTTATTCATACAGCATATATCTATCTTTTTTCTTTACAGGCACAGGACACATTGAGAAAACTTGCAACTAGAGAATCCTTTTCAGTCTCCAAGAAGAAGGTAAAAACTAACCAACTGATTACATTCCTTGAAAAGCAGTAAATATTCAAGATATGATGTAAGAATTACAATTATGTTTATCATCTAGTAGTATGTACATGTAATATATATATCATACCACTTAGTTATCTTGAATTGCATTTATCTTTGTTTTGTTATAATGTTAGTTGCTTATGTCATTATCTTAAATTGTACTTAGCCTTGATAAGTATAACTTTTTGATATGTTATATGTTTCACGTTTTGCATGAACCGAGAGAAACTTATGTTTATTATGTACTATAAAAATATTGTACTATTATTTAAAGAACTACATAATTGAATGAGGTGGAATGATAGTTCATTTAGCAATTAATTTTGAAGTTCTTTGGCACTAGGTTCATTCATCTACTTCTGATATGCAATGGCTTTGCATCTTTGAATGAGAACATTCCTAGACCTTGAGTATCATGACTGGTTCACAAAATTCTGGAAAGTTTGTTTGTGCTAGTTAGAGAACTAATTGAAATTCTTTGTTTTGATTTCAGACGCTGCTGAGCCTTGGCAAGCTTGCTGCTCTAGCATCGGACAATGATCATCAGAGAGAGATTGGTGGTGAGTGTGAACAAGACCCTCAAAACACACACTATCTGCTATATGGCAGTTAAGAAGGGACAAATGAACGTTAACAGTAACGTTCCCGTGATCGCGTTTTTATCAGTGTGATTTTTAGATTGTATGGGTTATAGCCAAAGAACCACAAATTTGTATCCTATTTTCCCATATTTGTTCCTCGAAAATGAATTAAATGTTTATTGAGTCATCTTTTTTATATATTATCTGACAGCCTTAACATCATGATTTTCAGATGCACTGTACCATTAGGTTTTTCGGGAAATGACACTATATCTACCGGCTTTAAATTTATCAATATGGCTGCAGGCAGATTCAATCAGCATTTATTTTTATACAGTGTGAAATCAATCACTCTTTAGATCACCTGTCAACTTGAAGGAATAGTTAGACATGCAGAAAAGAGTTAAGTTGTCATCTTTACTACATTTACAATGTCTTTAAGTGAATTCTTGGTTGAAAATATAATATTCACAGATGACGAATTCTAACATATTTTGTCCTCCCATAGAAATCAATGCAGAGTTGGACGTCATCACGCATCATGAACAGCTTCCAAGGGATCTTATTCAGGTGAGTTTTTTTAACCCTCTTTCAGCAAAAAAAAAAAGCAAAGTTTAAATTCATAGTCATTTCTACATATTTTTGCCAAGATTGTGTCATTTGTTGCAAATTTATACCACCTCCCCCCCAAATTACCAGTAAAAGCCATTTACAATAGTACTGTACCGTAAAGAAATAAGAATAAGTACCGTAACAAAATAAGTAAATAACAATGATTTCCATGTGTATGTTTACAGAAATTGAATTTGAATGGAGACGATCTGCCCTGCATGACTCCAAAGCAACTAATTGAGGTAAGTCTCTCTGAAATCATTATTATTAAAATATTGATTATAATCTCTGTTTAATGAGTACCTTCTTGTTTGTTGTACCACAGTGATGTGGGGAGGGGGTCAGAGAGAGAAAGGGAGAGAGGAGGGAAGAGAAAGAGTGTGGGGGGCATAATAGCATAGCAGGGCCCCGTCTTATAAAGAGTTGATATCAATCGCAACTATGTACATAAGAGATAGGAGACTGCAAACTTACAATTGATTGGAGGACTTGCGATTGATTTGGATCGATCACAACTGTTCATAAAACGGGGCCAAAAGATGCCAATTAGGGGGGCACTAGCATGGGGAAAACAATGATCAAACTCTGTGAATGGAGTGAGAATTAAGGGAGAGAGGGGGATGGGGTGGGTCGAGATTAGCATCATTGATCCTTCACGGCAGCTTACGCTAGATGGATACATGACTGTTTTTCTCCTACTTCTATTTTTTTTTATCACCTTCAGCTCTACATCAGCGAGAGGAACACAAACTCCAACGAGTATGACTTCAAGAAGGCTCTAGATTTGCTACAGTACCTCCATAAGGTATGATGGCCAAACTTCTTTAGTTGTAAACAGTCACAAAAAGGTGACATTGGATTAGACAATTACAGCTTCCTGCACTTCACCACACAACATTAGTAAGAGTATTAATACAAAACAAAACAATATTCTACCTGTAACAAACACAGTCTTAAGTTTTAATTAAAAAAATCAGATCTTCACAAGCAAGTCTTCTGCTCATGCGCATGATTAACAAACTTATGTACATTAATATTATATATATATATATATATATATGAGGTTAATTTTTTTTGTTTAAAGATTGGACCAAATATTTTGATTGTTATCAAAACATTGGTCCATTATAGATTAGCCTTTGTTAAAGATATAGTTGAGTTCTGGTCATGCGATTGCATTGTAAAAGAAACGTTGTGGAATCGATCAGAAAAGGTTGATCATCTAGCATATAAGTATTGGTGTGTACTGAAAGGTTCTGAAATCATCAAAATGATGAGAAATTTGGCCCAGTCTTGGTAAAGTTACAAGCACTGTATAGAGAAAGATGTATATTGGACTACGCAATATCTATCCAGGCCGGATCGATATGATAATTTACCAAATATATCAATTAGTTGGCGGTTTCCCGACAAAATTTGTATCATCACATGATTGGTAATAAGAGCTTCCATTTCATTTTTTTGAGGAGGGGTCTATACCTTTAAAAAAAAAAGACATTGATTGGACGATATATTTTGATTGTTATCAAAATATGGTACATTATGAATTAGCCTTTGTTTTCCTTTATCTTGTAGGTCATTCATTGCTGCTGTAGATTTGAAACTTTGTTGTTATATCTTCTTTTTTTCTTCAATATATTTTCTCTCTTCAAAGATAAACGTAATAATTATCATATACCATCGCTGCTCTTGACTTTTAAACCTAACTTCTCCTGCATGTTTTACTTTTGGTAGTACTTTTTTTTTAATCAGTGATGTAACTTTTCTTTTTGTCTTCAAATAAATTCAAATGATAATGGACTGTAATATACTTGATAATGCACTCCCTCCCTTTCACATCAAAAGTTAGATGGTAACTTAGATGTATTTTGATTTGTCTAAACTTGTCTTTCCCTAGGAGGGCTCCCAATATACAGACCTAATGGTGAGGATATGGTGCAGAGCTATTCTACGAGATGAGTAAGTATTCATCTTCTTTTTTTAACCAGAGTAACACAAAGATTAAGATATAAGGATAAATGCCATATTATTATTAATGAGGATAGTTACAGTGGTAATTGAATTTATGTAACACCTTTTTTAAAGGCGCTGATATTGATATCTGAAAGCTTCTTCCCTGCATTTCATAATGTGCCGTTTATTATAGAGTTCTCAGAAATGCTTTAGCATACTATTTTTTGGGAAGCCGTTTGAACTTTTGAAATATTTTTTACATCATTGATAAGAAAAAAAATGTGAAGTACAAAAACCATTGTGATTTTGTGAGCATCGACTCCAGACATTTTGGCCCGAATTCACAATGGGAGTTTACATTTAACCCATGGTTTAAACCTTCATTTACATAACCCCTGGTTTAAAAATTAGCGCAAAATAAGCGTACCTTGCCTGGCACGCATCTAATATTGGACCTCTTGACTGTGTCGCGCTTATTTTGCGCTTATTTTAAACCATGGGTTTTGTAAATGAGTGTTTAAACCTCCTTTGTGAATTCGGGCCAGAGTGTCATTGTACTTATACATATATAGCTGTATGATAACAATCAATATTTACATTTTTCTCTATAAGAGTTTTGGTTAAGGTCATATAATATCAATTATATGCTATTTTGATGTCTGTCAGAGGAGTAACTGTTGATGTAAATGGAATAAATGACCATCAAAATGATAAAAAACAAAATTAACAAATGTACTTACGATATTATTATGTAGGTGGAATGAGATGCAGGGTGTGGACCCTTGGGATTACATCAAAGACTCCATCTTCTTCAAGACAGCTGCCAAAGCACTCCAAGAAGGTAAACTCCCCTCATAGATATAATCGGTTGCGTTAAAAATTGACTTAGGGATGCTAATGTTGTTTTTGGGGGGGAGGGAGGGATACCAAAACAAAATCTTGACATTTTGAGTGCCCATGTGTCCCAGGCACCTGTAAGTGTCGAGCCCTGATTTACATGTACCGTATCTTTATGTCTATCTTGAACGGACTACCTGAAACAAAATGGGAATTACTGACCCTTGCCTCTTTGTAAGAGACTCAGATATTTGAAGTTTAGGATATTCTTGTGTAATGTTATTGTATTGCTTGATATATATATCCATGTAGATGGTCTGTTCTAATATATTTTCCAAACTTAATGCTATTGGCCACCCGTCCCTCTTCTTTCTCTCCCTCTTCCTCTCCCTCCCCCTCTCTTCCGCCTTTCTCTCTCTCTTTCTCTCTCTCCCCCTTCTCTCTCTCTCCCTTTTCTCTCTCACTCTCTTTCTATATCTTTCCTTTCTCTGTGACTTTAATGTCACTTTATTTTTCTCTGTTATAATTTAACTGAGAAATGGAAGGGTTTGTTTTCTAAGACCAGTGCAGTTTAGGTTAGTATCATAATGAGCATTGGATGTCTTTCTTTTGCAGGTCTTGACTTGACCGAGTGCCTGCCAGACCCAGACACACTGATGCAGCACTATGAGCTGCAAGGGATGAGGGACAATACAAGGTTTGAGTACCTTCTCAGGACAGGCTTTGAGCAGATTGGCAGGAGTCTAGCTGCAGCTGAGTAACAAAGAAAATATTCCTTAGGTCTAGCAGATTGATTGAATGAAATAGGCTTGTATCAATCCTTTGGGCTGGCTTTGAGCACATGGGTACATGTCTGGTAGTAGTAGAGAGTGACAGTTGGGTACATCTAGTACGCATTTTCCGCTGCAGAGGGATGAAATGAGACACTTCAGACTGTTAAAAAACATTCCAGAGTCTTAGCTGTTCATTTTGAAATGAGGGACCGATAGACAGATAAGTAGAGCCTGGTTTAATACAGCTGAGTAAGTCAGAATGAACATCAAGGCATTGTCCTTAGCAAAAGGATAAAATCACTGTTACGCATATGCATATCTTGGTCCAGCCCCCCCTCCCCCTGGGGAAAGAATAATTGAAATGCAAACAAAAGTAGATATGCATAGCAATGACTTTCATGTATTCACTTATCTGTGTGGTTTTTAAAGTTACACTGTGTTTCACAGCATGAGAATGCTAGTACAGATATAGATGAGATTGATCCCGCCTCACAGTTTGTTTTAATTTAAAGGGAAATTTTCTGGGCACTGACGTAGCCACAGGAGGCACTTGTCCCTGCAAAAGAATGATGGTAGAGGAAAACTTGGGGGGAAAAGTGCAGAAAGGGAAGAGAAAGTCAATTTGAAAAGAAGATGATATGACCTACTACTGCACCCCCCCCCCCCTCAACCTGTCATTAGTGGCCCTGTTATTTCATATTTCCTTCACCCAGCAAGACTCATTATAATTTGTGCCAGATCATATTAGAGGGAAATCTAAACATGATAGCAAACCACTGAGAGAAACAGACTGGTGAAAGTTTGAACAAAATCTGACAAAAAATAAGAAATTTGCAAATTTTTTAAAATGTTTTAATCACT
This sequence comes from Strongylocentrotus droebachiensis, assembly GCA_035222895.1. Taxonomy (NCBI): domain Eukaryota; kingdom Metazoa; phylum Echinodermata; class Echinoidea; order Camarodonta; family Strongylocentrotidae; genus Strongylocentrotus; species Strongylocentrotus droebachiensis. Next base: position 27,030 of record JAVYIG010012709.1, read on the forward strand.
TTTATGTATGGGAAAATTCAAATCGGCTGAATAGGGAATGTCACTGTGATGTAGTGCCTGTCAACTTTCCCAGTTGTCCAAATACAAAAAATGACTAAAATTATACGACTCAGGAGGATCTTTCCTTCATGCAGGAATTATAATACTTGATTTTGTGTAGTGCCCCAAGGGAGAAGGCGCTTGGGAGAAAAACAGAAATCAATGATATTTTTGTAAACAACGAACAGGAGAGTCATCCGTCTCATCTGTCTCATCCAAATTATTTCAAACGTTCGTAACTGTTTTATTGTTGTTCCAATAAATTTCAAACTTTCACCTTTCTTTTTCTCTTAATTTTCTGCTTTCAAATAAATGAATTTTTTACAACGGTTGGATTGCTCATTAATCAATGAGATTACAATTACTGGAAGAAGAAACGAGTTTCTAAGGGAAGGCAAGCTTTGTTACCAATGTTATAATGTGGCGAAAGAAGCGATTAGTTTGTTGTCTTAAAATGTGTAAAATTCGCTTATTACTGAGCATTTCTAAGATGCGACATTAAAATATTATTTTGTACTGTATCAGGAAATATCGTTGATGACTATAATATCTGTTGTGACCTCTGTGTAATGAAATTAAATGTACTAATTCACATTTTAGGAGCTATGACACACTGATCTTGATCATTTCAGCCACTCATCCACACTCGTTTCACAACCTTTGAAAGCAAGAGTCATGTAATCTTGGAGGGGGAAAAAAGTTAATTTACGACACCTTTAATAAGATACATGTACCCATATGTGTGTAAACAACGTTCATACATGGTAGAATTCAATAAAAACCCAATAATTCCACCAAGTCCACATAGGAGGAAATTATGTTTTCCTTGGCATGTTTTCACAGCTTTTGCATCTTTTTGTTGTGCATTCTTTATTCTCTAATTCTCTATACAAAATATCATTTTCATTTGATAAAATTTGCTATTCGCTTAAACAGCTCTATATACTTTTAAATGAAAAACATCAAACAAACTGTACAGCAGGCACCTACAGCAGGAAGATAATAATAGTATTTTGACAATGACAACACATTGCCATTTGTTTATTACCTCACACACTATTTTACTGTGACTTCATGAAGTAACAGTGCAAACAATTCAATTTTGGAATTTAATAACATGTGAAACACACAAATAAAAATGTATAAACTTAGTATAAGGATACAATTTGGTGTTAGGATAATGCCCTTATCTCTTTCTCTGTCTCCCTTTTTCTCTCTTCCTTTTTCTCTCTCTCTCTCTCTCTTTCTCTGTCACTGTATTTCACACATACACATACACATTTTAAGTGATATATTTCCACATATTGACATAGGAGTAACGCATCAATATATACCTAGTCGAACCTGCATAAGCAAGGTCCATGAACACCTTCACCTTCAAAATGTTGAAATGTTTTAGCCATCTGTTTCTCCCTGTCTACATTTTATCTAATAAATTCCATTTCTAGTTTGTCCTCCACTAATATAAAATACCTGCATTCCTTCTGTTTTCTTCTAAATAAAATGATTTTAAATATGTTACAGACATTTTCACCTTTGATGCAAATTTACAGATGAGAGAATAACCAGGATACTTCAATTTTGTTAAAGAAAAATTAATAAACAAGAGTTAGGGGGCAATAAATAATTACTAGTACTACAAGAAAAACAGGAGCCCCAACACATTCTGATCCATCTCTTTGTAATTATGCATCTTTCATCAAGTGCATATAAGCTCATTTAGTGGATTAACATGAAACCGGATATTTGTAAAGTTGACTAGCATGTTTCACTCTGATATTAATGTAAAATTATGTCTTTTTTATAGTTTTGTGCAATGCATTGTGAATCAAACTTCAAGATCTTTGATTAAACCGGAGAGTTTTGAAATTGGCACAGAAGGGGTTTAGTCGACTTGACATTTTACTAACTAGGAAAATTTCTTTCAGTATACCGGGTAACTTTTTTTTTTAATCCCATGATATCTCCAAACAATTGAGCTTTGCACAATTTGCATAAATCCAAATTGTAACATGTTTCTAGACATATTAAATAGACCAAGACAACTTACACACAAGTGCGCACTGCACACGTCGCTAAAAGTGTTGATAATCATGTGCAGTGAAATCTATGATACAACACTAATCACTGATATAACCCCATTCATTGCATCACAGGTTGCATTGCATAAGATGAACGACATTGGATTTTTGATTTTCAAATTATGCCAATTGCTGAAAGTTGCCAGGTGGGTCACAAATCTGAAATTGCTCTGTAACCATTTAAGATTACCAATCAACTCTAAAAAAAAAACCTGGAAAGAATTGTTCTAGGTTTGCTGAACATTCGTAAAAGGAGCCTCAAACGGATTAGTTCTCTGGAACACCAATAATAGTATAATAATAAAGGTAGTACATGTACTGTTAGTATTTTCTTTGACCAATGAATGGGTTAGTACATCCCATCAATGCTGTCTGCAATTGACGATCGGCTTCTTGGTGTGCTGCTGCCATTATCTCCCTCCTCTTCAATATCACCGAGCGAGGATCGAACGGTAAAGTTTCCATCTCCACTGCTATGCACAGTGGCTGTAACTGACTGTTGATCACTACTGCCGTAAAATGGATCAGCGAAACCAACATCGGGAACGTCACTGTCCGAATTCATTTCGACAGGGGTAATTAGTGCATCGCCGTTTGAAATAACTCCCCCATCTGCTTCTAGGTCGATGTCAAGTAAATTGGTCGTCATCTCTTCATTTTCTATCGTTAACGTCGGATCAGAAGAATCAGATATCATCGTCATATCAATCGCTTCGTTCGTGTCATCTGTTAAATTGGAATTTCCGTCTCCTTGTGACCGGCTCTTTGAGTCTGCATTGAGAATGAAACCATTTGCTCCTTCGCCAGTGTGTAATGTCTCTTCTTCGTCGACTTGGAATTCCTGTTCATCGTTGATATAAGCTGCGTTGATCTTTCCACCATTTTGCATTGGATCTGGGGAAGGTACTTTCATATCTCGATTAGCATTTTCATCATGCTCGTCGTCATCGTCACTGTCACTTTCACTTTGAGCGTACGCATCTGCTTTGACCAGCTCTGTGTCACTTCTGTAAGATATATATACAAAAAGACAATATAGAACGTGTGCTAATGCTAATAACATGGGGACAGAAGAAGACACTGCTGCAAGAGACAAAGTTGAGTAAATATTAACATGGTATATCAATTTGAGGCGCGTTACGAAAACAAGATTCAACATGTAAGCAGCATCATCTCATCAAAATTAAAACCATCATATAAACTGTGCAACCTCATCAAAATCAAATTATGAAAATGAGCTTCTCCTATAAACTACAAAAATAAACTAAATTCAAAGCATCATCATTTTGTGATCTATCCGACTACAATCAAGTTTTCAAAGAACTTCACAACATGGTTCAATATTAATTTTAAAATGTAAATAATCTACTGACTGAGATCATATTGATGATTAAATCGAAATTGCAGAATTTTGGGATAAATAGCCAAAATTGGCAGTAGATCAGGGATATTTGTGTGATAGGGTTGGGCATATCACCTAGATTAAGAGCTGATTTGGTCCTTGCCTAAGAGAAAGGCTTATAATACTTAATCCATAATTTTGATATATGGTATTAATTCTGAAACTTTGATCATGAGATATCACATCTAGTATGTTCCCCAATTTATTTATTTTGGGTTATAATGTGAATATTCATTATAATGATAATAGAGGGTTATTGTACAGCGCTTTTGTCTGTCGGACTTGACGCTCCTTGCGCTCCACAATTATTACCCCGGCTTGAGCATGGCTGCCATTATGACACTCGTGCATTTAAAGGAATTAATTCCCGCCAGGTACCCATTTACCTCACCTGGGTCGGGTGTGGCAAATGTAGATTAATGTCTAGCTGAAGGACATTAATGCCTCAGCAGGAGCAATATAATCCAGTCCGGTGACATATCTACCAAACTGTGTCACCACCAATATCAAGATATACAGTTAACAACTAATTAATTCATACCCTTACCAAGTTTTGTAATTCTTTCAGTATATGAAAACAAATTGATTGTCCCGATTTCTGTTTCTTGAGAATGTGATATATTAAAGCTTACATCTGAAAGTATTCAACAAAGGCCCAAAGCCTTTGATTCTTGAGTTATAAAAAACACAAAAATTGTAAAATTTACAAGGGAGTATGAATAATTTAGTTGTTAACTGTATATATCTATAATATGATATTTTAAAATCTTACCCATAATGTTCAGTTTTTGTTTGTTTGCATCGGCGTACACAGATGGGGAAACACAGAATGAGAAGTAGGAGCAAAACAACACCCCAGAAAGCTCCGACTACAATCGCTAGGGTCCTAGGCTCTGTTTGGTGACAACAAAATGAGTGAAAATGAAAGTAAAATGAAAGTAAAATGTAATTAAAACGAGAGTAAAACGAAAGTAAAACGAAAGTAAAACAAAAGTAAAGCAAAAGTAAAACAAAATTAATGTGAAGGTAAAATTAAAGTAAAATAAAAGTAAAGTGAAGTGAAAGTAAATGATAGTATTTAGATTATGATGACGTAACAAGACGTACGTTGAAGTTGAAACTTTGTAATGGTCCCCTAGGGTTACTTGTACTAGACTATATTAGTACATCCCATAAACCTTCAGATTCTATAGTTCTGCAAGTTTTGAAACTTTCTTTCGCATGTGCTAAGAACTGCAATGGGATGTTGGTGCTTCATTACTGGCACTATAGAGGGCCCATGTTACGTTTCATCGATACAATGTAATTTGATATTGGCTCTGGCAATGTCAATAAATTTGTGAATTCATCATTGTTTCATCAGTTTTACGACTATGAAATACATCCCTACCATAGATTTCAATTGTGTTATTGACAATGATAATAATAATAAGAAATGATAGTTGTGCAGTGATACCACCGCTCATTCCCTATGCGCTTTGAAAGATAAGGAAAAGAATTAGGATTAAACAAATAAGAAAATATCATTCAAATCTGATACCAACTATACTTTAAACTTGCTCATGAACAAACGAGTTTCAGTCTTGTTTTCAATTAATTGATTCTTGTTCAATAAATCAGCTGTTGCTACCCGGAACCAGTGAGCTCCATATGACGAGGATTAGTCAACTTTAAAAACCTAATATCAATTTAGGTTTAGATGAAAAATGAGGAGTTTTTTATATTCTATTTACTAAGTACAGAACTACAGAATCCAGATAGGATAGCTATTTTCATGTATGTGGTGGTTAAGATTTGAAAGATGCTAGAGTTCCCACCATTCACTTTGTCTTCCAATTCGCATCTTGTCCCGTAGTAGATAAACTCTGAACATCTGTAAATAAAAAAAAGATGAAGGGAGATTTTGTTTAGTAACTTGACAATAAAGAGAATTGTTTGTACTGAGTGTATACGTTTATTATTTCAAAACAGTACAATATTATTTATTCATTATTTTGTTTGTGCATTCAGTAATTTGTTTATTAATTAATTAATTCGTTCATTCATTCATTTTTTTATTTATCTGTTTATAATTGGTTAATTTAATTAGTGATTTGGTAATTTGTTATTTATCTATTTGTTTATTCATTCTTTTGTTCTTTCATTGATACATTTTGTTTTGGTTCAAGAGGTTGGCTCCTTAAATGTTTTTAAAACACTTGTAATCAGAGAGTTTTGATCGATGTGACTTTCTCCTCGCCCTCTTCAAAACTTTCTGCGAGCAACTTCATATTTTTTCAAAGCCTTGTTGGCAGATCAGATATTTTTTTAATTTGGAGGATGGGAAGATAACTTACATACACATCACCAATGGCTCCTTGTTAGGTCTCACACAAAATCCTTCATTGAGGCAGTAGCTGGGGTTGTCAGAACAGTGAGAGACACAGCTCTCGCCTTGGACCGTACAGTTCATGCCAGATGGACATGGTAGCAAGTAACATACGTCGATAGTGATCATTTCACCTGCAAACGTATTGAGAGAAGAGGTAACAATCTTGGAAAGGTAAGAAGGTAGTGGAGAACATAGATAAGGGGATGAAAACAAGAGGTTTTGAAACAGGTCTACAATTTACAGTCAATGAAAGGCACCCTTATTATAATATTCAATTTATTATTTATTATTCGTTTTATTAAACCATTTAAAATAAAAAATCAGTATAAATGGTCAGGGTGCCCCTAAAAGCCAAGGCTTGATTAATGGGGTGCCCAATACATAAAGAAATATACATACAATATACATGAGATACAAAACAAATTTAATTTAAAAACAAACAAAAAAACAAAAAAACATTAAACACTAAACATACAGGCAAATGGAAATAGGAAAAGGTGAAGTAAGAAAACGTAGGGAGGAGAAATGAAATTACATGTTTATTTGACATAGGTAATTATTATTGAACGTTTGAGTTTGGTTTTAAAGGAAGTAACATTACTGCTGGAAGTTACATCAGAAGAGAGGGAATTCCATATTCGAGGACCAACAGATTTAAATGCATTAAGAGTAATAACCGATCAATTGTGGTAGTTTTGAAAGGGTCTTTTAATTTTCTAATGTTCTCTTTAATTTCCTTTTTTGTTTTACCTCCCCCATCGGTTTCTCTCTGCCTCTCCCTTTATATGTCCTTACATTTTATTAAAGGCATATATCTTCATTCTCGATATTCAAATCTAAGGCTATAACAAACAAGGACAATTTAAACTATTGTCTGTTTGGAGCCGCCAAAGAAGGGCATTAACTTTGAGTAAAATGATAGGAATTAATGCCTTTCTGGCTCAAAACAGACAATATGTAACTAATGTTGTTTTGGAAGAGGACACATACCGAAATGCACTGTTGACAATCTTCAAAACACAACCAGGGGGTGTTTCACAAAGATCCTAAGTTGCACTTGTCTCCAAGTTGGACTTAACAATTATGGAAAGCCGTTAGCATCTTTGAAAATATTTTATTAAAAGGCATAAAATGTTGATTCAAATCTTTCATATTTTCTATTTAATGGGAGATTTTAAGTTCTTGATCTGAAATTTATGAATAGTCTAAAGTACTTGAATTTTTGCTTTTGAATAAATTTTATTTTAAGGCTACAAATGGCTTTCCATAACTTTTAAGTTCGACTTTGAATCTTTGTGAAACACCCCCCTGGAAATGCATTTCCTTACCGTCATCATTGATCAGCAAGACCTCTTCGACACCAGCGCCAACGAGGCCTTCGTCCGTGAGTGAGGTGAGAAGGACCCTAGTCTCTTCTCGTTTGGAATCAATCGGTGTCTCCTCCGAGAAACCGAGACTGAGCTGAATCTCGACGCCCCCTTCTTCTGACATACTACTTTACATACATGCACGAGATTAGAGACGGAGAGGTAGAGAAAAAGATGGAGAGAGATGGAGATAAACAGAAAAATACACATATAGATAGAGAAAGTGAAATCCTTATTGAAGATCCTATCTAACATTTTTTAAATGGTTGTGAAAGTACTATAATCAATTTGGCCAAAATTTTAAGGAAAATGATCAGTGTTTGGTCAGTATTTAAAGCTTATCTGTACTAGTTTATAGGAGGGATTAGACCGCCCTGCAAGGTCACTGGACAGGTGGCTATCTCATCAACTCAGCTCTGAATTAAAATAAGAAAAGAGGATCATAGGGGACCAATGGTCACCGATTAGGCATTGGTTTCTATATAGAGGGAGCAAGTATCTACAAGTAGGACAGTGTGGCTTTAACATCTGACACAGTCTTGGAAGTAGAGGAATTGTCAGTTTGACTTTAAATGTAAGGACTAATTTCCCTGAAACTCCTTCGAAAATATGAGGAACGTCAATATTAATTTTAACAATTATAAGGAAAAATGCCATTCACCTACGCTACAAAAGTACAAATAATTCGAAGTCATAGAATAATATCAAAATGAAAGGAGTAATTCGGAAGAAATTCCATACCATTACCACCAATCATATTATGTCGATTCTCTTCATCTGCATGATTGTGTTTTTAAAAACATTTATTGTAATTTCCTAAGTTGGATAGTACCCTTAATCTTTTTCAAAATTTTGAAGAAATCCTCCTTGTTGATTTTTTTTTTTGCTATTGCATTCGTTCTTTCAAAATATCCGAGTAAAATGCCATACCAAAAAAATTGATAGCATTTGAAACTTCATAACAGGCCGTTCATATAATCTCCAAAAAGATATTCTGCAATAAGGAATACTATACGGTCAAAGAATGATTCGAATTTGAAGGTTTTAACTTCAAACATTAAATAACTCGTACTAAGATGAAAAGGCTCTCTGAATATGTAGAACCTTTTTGGAATTTGGAAATTGCTGCTTACTTCTGAAATTTGTTGTAAAAGGCACACAACAAGTTTACTCACGTAATATTGATGATGGTCGAGTCTATGAAAGTAGGATCCATTCCAAAGGCTTCTTCAATCTGAAAATAGTCACAAATATTGGGCACAAAATAGCAAATTTATTTTTCTGAAAAAACGATCATGTCTAATTCAGAATCTGAAAACGGTCGAATAAAAACCCATCACAAAATGGGTTAATTCATTATGTTCTGAAAAACGATGACAAATTATTCAAAGAAGACATTTTTCCACATTACTGCATGTCATGAAATCTGAACTATTACGATTTTTGATAACTATTTCTCACACAATCATAAGGTAATATATTCTGTGCTCGAACATTTCTTTTTCTACATAAATACAATGTCCATCGTAATCATCTCTGTTATTGGGTTGAAAAGGCATCATGAAGTATGTATTTCACCTGTGTTTGAATGGATTCGTCTATCATTCGATAATGTTCAGAGTCTTTGTCCGCCAGGCTATCCGAATACACAAGGCTGGGTAGCAGAATCTGCAATGAGAATCTGTTTCGGGCTGTTGGAAGACCAAAAATATAAAAACATTATCAAGATTGAAAAATTGAATGAAATCATGATTTTAAAAAATATATCTACGTGTTGACTTGATGAAAAGGCCGATCCTTGTTTTATAGTCTTGGTAATAAATAAATACAGAGCCTCTTTTCTTTCCGTAAAGTCTGCTGTATATGAAGGTTTATCAAGTTAACATAGCATTTATCTTTATCTTTCTCATTCTCTCTCTCTCTCTCTATCTCTCTCTCCTGTATGTCTCTCTATCTGTCTGTCTGCCCCTCCCCTAATTCTCTATCTCGCTCTCTCTCTCTCTCTCTGTTCATCTTTCAGTCTATATGTCTATATACATGTTCACCAATATTTTTAAATTGATGTATGTGTTTCTCCAGAACCCCTGGTTACCAACTATTCAATTCACTTGCAAAGCATTAAACAACTCCATGGATGGCATCCACTTAACATATATTAGTTGTAGCTATGTCGGGCAAACATGTGGCAGGCTTTCGAGTCATCAAGAGCAACTTGTTCAAGAAGCATGCATGACATTAGTAAACAGGTCTGTGCACCTTGCATGCATTATATTAGTTGTCGCTAGGTCGGGTAAACCCACTGCAAGCTTTTAGAGTCTTCATTAGCAACCATTGTTAAAGGAGTCTACAAGAAATTAGTAAACATTGTTGAATTCAAGAACCCTGCAGGCCTACCTGGTAACACGACAACAGAGACCCTGAACGAACAAGTCTCTTCATTGCCCGAAGGATCACGCGCAGTGTACGTGACAGTCGTCCTTCCTTTGCCAAAGTTATCACCGGGTTGGAGGGAACTAACCAAGCTCACATTGCCGGAGTTGTCCAGGGCTGTTGGTACCAACCAAGAGACCCCGACGGACCGTTCGTCCGCAGAGTGTAGGTACCCCATTGTAAGATCTGGGCAGTCTAGAATAACTGGGTCTTCGTCATCTGGAAAAAGAACAAGACAAATCAAGATTTTTGTAACTAAATAACGCATTTGGTGGGAGATGAGTGACATGTATATTTATATTTTGTCCAAAAAAATGAAAGACTCTTTTCATTTTCCTATGTTCGATGAAATAAATGAACAAAGGAATGGAGTCGCACGGGACAGACATCTCACAAATTCGCTTTTGGTATGACCAAAGACTAATGGTGTTGATACTAGAAAGAATCGTCATTCAATAGTAATATTAAAACATTTGTCTACGTTCGATGAAATAAATGAACAAAGGAATTGAGTCGCACGGGACAGACATCTCACAAATTCGCTAAGAATGGCATTTAGATTATACTAAATTTGGATTCCTTAGTTCTTCATTCAATTTCCTACCCTACCCTAACAGTTTTCTACCCTGGTGACCATTAAAATAGTCAATGACGTTGATGCCTTTGAACGTTACTTCTTATGACATCAGTATTGTCGAAAAGAAGAACCGAACATTTTCCCGATATTACTTTTGTCCTGACAATGTTATTTCGGAAGTTCCACTGACCCTTTCCTGGCTCACTCAGTTGGTTCGGTATCATCATTTCACTTATTTTTCGCTAGAATACGAGAGATTCAGCACACACACAAATCAACATAATATGACGAACACTTAGTCTTAAGGAATTCATTTTGTTGGGAGGCAGACAGCGGCTGTTTTGGGGTAATTTCTCGAACCGCCTATTCTTTATTAATATTAATTCTTTCCGATTTACGATGCATACCAATGATAGTGATACTAAAGGAACATGTTGCGCGGTTGAAGAACTCATCTACGGCGGTGTATACGACATCTGTGACGCCGACATAGAAGACTTCGCCTGACTGATGTGACGACGTTAAAGTCACTGGTCCGCCACCGTCATCACGACCCAATGGAGAAAGCCAGGCGATGACGGTGAAACGTTGACCGTCGTCCGCAGGTCTGGTGACGTCATTGGGACAGAGCGCAATAATTGGCGGTGTGTTGTCTAAAAAATGAAATAATAATGATGGTTTACTCTTAAATGTGGTTCATGACTTGTGAATCTTTCAAAGATAGATAAGCAAGTGGTACCCGTTGCACACAAGGCGCCATTTCTGTGGCGCGTTGTTCATTATCACTCTCGCATAGCCACATGCGCCAATAATTTTTTTTTTTTTATGCAACGCAATTTTTTGCACTGTCTATTTTGCATCCACTTGTATGTACGATGCCACTCTAAAACGGTGCGTCAAAGACTGCGTCAGTTGTTGACGCAGTTTTACGTCTGTAACATGACGTATCGTGTGTATCAGGCATAATGAGATTAGTGACCACGCTCCAATTTACCACTCGTAAATAGTTTTATCCCACTTACATCGTCTTGAAATGATTTAATTAAGTGTTTCTGTTTTAGAATAACCCACCTCCTAATTTTTCGAAATAGATTACGCCATCTTGATGTTGAAGATCGTCGTAGGTTCGCGCGATGTTCTCGCTCAGACGACACTCTCCGGACGAAGTATACTCGGCTGATCGACATACGAACGTCACCTCGTCGATGCATGCAGCCAGGCATTCGGCGACGTCGGAAGCGGTGATGATCGCATCGTCATTGCCGACCAAGGTGTGTTCGTCTATCTTCGTGAACAAGGACAGCACGTAGGCTGGATGATGATGACGGAAGGTAGGAGGAAGATAATATTTGTTGATGTTACAATCATGTGAATAATGATACATTTGTGGAAAGAATGTGACAAGGCCGCTAGCCTTTGCTGCTGCTGTCCCGTTGTTGCAGATGTTATTTTTTGTTTTTTTGTTCCAAATAAGAATTCTGTTTTACAAATGTATTTATTTTGTTATACACTATCTTGCTTTAGGGGGACATTTGTCACAATGCTTGTCGTTAATGAGTTATTGCTATTAAAATAAACATATTGATATTGCTTTGTATTTCCTCTTTTGAAAAATAAACATTGCCTTTTACATGCATTGGAACATAATAATATGCAATTCGAATTTACGGACACGATAATATCTAATTGCTAAAGAATACATTATATTAACGTATATAGTTAGATCGCAATGTTCATATCCATGATTTAATCACAGATATTTTAGATTTCCGACCGCGCATTGGTTCATTTCTTTAAAATAAAACCAGGAAGAGATTATTTAGAACAAAAATAGTTTTAACTTCCGGGCATTTTTAAGGAATTACCTCGGACGGTTATAGTGAAATTGCAGAACGTTGTGTATCCGGCCGTGTCGTTGGTTCCGTAGATGACCACCGTATCGCCCACAGGGAACTCTTCTCCGGGCTTGTGGTTGCTCCATATGTTGTCTATGTTTACATTATCGGTAATAGAGGGGCGGGGCCAATCGCTCACGATGGCTCCGCCCTCTCTACCGGTTGCTGTAACAACGATATCAGCTGGGCATTCGATAGTTGGAGGCTCCACGTCTAGATTGGATTAAAATAAAATTATTTAGAATGATTATTTTAGTGATTCGTAAGACATGGCATAAAGAAAATGGAAATGAAAATGACAACGACAACAATAATGATAATCACTTTTATTAAGTTTGCCACTCTTCATCCAGGTGAGGTAAATCAGTACCCGGTAGGAAGAAATACCTTGAATGCTTTAGCGCCTTATTGTGGCGGCTCAGCTGCACCCGAGTATTATGATACTTTGTATTATAAAGGCGCATTAGAGTATATTCATAAATGGACCTATTACGCTGTTGATAATGATTGACCGTTTGAGTATATTTTGTAGTAGTACTGACGAGTATAATAATGACAATGGCAAATAAATGGTTGCGTTGACGAGAGATGACAATGATAGAGATAGTGATGATAATGACGTGAGAGGTCCCGGGATGACAATGATAGAGATAGTGATGATAATGACGTGAGAGGTCCCGGGATCGATCCTTCATTGGTGCTTACACCCTTAGGCAAGGTATATTCCCAACATTTTCCCCTCTCGGCCCAGGTGTATAATAATTATGATGCTACCCTAGCTAAATTATATTATAATTATACGATAATCAGATATTATCACGCACATTCGCTGCTTTCAATGATTCATTCCTCCCACAGCATGCGCCCCCCCCCCCCCCCCCCATCTTTCAGACAGCCTTAGATCTACCTTTGCTTGAAAGTCGACACGCCTTATCTGTATGTTCCATTTACCTCATGATTTCTAACAGCTTATTTCCCAGCACGGCGTAGTGCCGTTATCAGGGACTTTTAGATTTGCGTGGACTGATACTTGTGACGTCAATTCAAGGCAATGCATTAAAAGGACGTCGATCGTAGCATAGACCTAGTGTCTTCGTGCGAATCTAAAAGTCCCTAATAACCGGCTTCAACCACGGTTCCTTACCGACAATCGTGACAAGAAACCAGCAGACATCGGCCGCGCCAGAAAGATCCAACAGCCTGTATGTGACGTTGGTCGTGCCCACGAAGAATTGGTGGCTTGGTTCGTGGCTCACTCTCTCCTCCCAGCCGGGTTGACGATCGACGATGGTTGGCCGTGTCCATGTAACCGTGCCCGTGATCAAGCCGGGCGAGTTGTCCCCGGTGACGTCGCCGGGGCAGTTTTCGTAGGCGCCAACTGAGAAACAATTCGGATTACCATTTAATTTAATTTGATTTGATTTGATTCTTCGAGTATATAGGGCTTAATAAATTATTTTGTAAACTACGAAATGTTAATCAATTATTATATACAATATATATCATATAAAACATGATAGCCGTTAAAAAGCTGAAAACTTTCCCCAATCAAGAGCGCCCCCGGCTAATATCTTCCCTAGAAAACAACAAAACCAACAAAAATATTGTGTTCGTGAACCCCTGTCCATCTGAAAATTTCGGTAACTTTTATCTGTTGTAGTTGTTGCTTGTCAAGAACATTTCGGACCCAAGCCAGAGAAATCAAAAATGATTTCTTTCACAGAAATCTTCGAGAACTTTAACCGAGCTGTGATATTGATGTTGTTATAATTTTGATATAATATCTATAAACGAATTGGATGGATATTTTCTCATGGCCCAAGAATTCCTGAGTTATTCCTTTAATCAAAGGCCTTATGAATAGTTATAGTAACGTGTCACTGCACTCTTTGACCTTTCAGCCTACCTTGGACGGTGACGTAGAACCTGCAATAGGCGACGTTACCGGACGGGTCTGTAGCGGTAACGTTAACCTCGGTCATACCGCAGTCGAAGAGGCTGCTGCCTGGTAAATGTGAATAAGCCATAATTGGCGGTGTTCCATCGTTGTCTGTCGCGGTCGGGACTGTCCAGGACTGCGTGACGTTGCATGCAGACTCTGCAAGTACCCTTGATGTTATGTTGCCAGGGCAAGGGTTGAAGGTCGGAGGTTCAACGTCTGAAAATGTGAATGAAACGCATGCAGGGCGGGGGGGGGGGGTGTATTAAGATTTAATCATTATTAGCATTGGATAGTTTTATAGCGCATTTTTGCCACCCTGGCTCAACTAGGCTACACTCTAAAAAAAGATTGGGTAAATCCCATTTTTTCCCATTTATTAAAGCAAGAAGCAAGACAAAGACCCACTGCAGTGAGGCGGGCGACGGCCGCTGACTTTATTTTGTTCAGCGTCCGGACACACAACCCCCCCCCCCCCCCCCCCCCCCCCCCCCGCTGTCATAAATAGCACCACAAAAAGGCCCGAACGGACGGATTTCTGGGAGACCCGCCCATTTCGAGTGCTAGTCTTCAGCACCATTTTAACATTTTGCTTCCTTATTTCCATTGTATGGATGCACCATTATCATTTTGACCTAAACAGAGTTGCCGTTTATCGAAATGTGGATGGTGTGGGACTTTGCATACCCCAAAAACAATTTGTTTATAATGGGCACTTTAGACTTTCCCTAGCGTTCTGTTTATTCAGTCTGTCTTTATAGGCGGTCCTTGGAATGAAGGTTATCCAAAATCTAACATTTTTGTGCATACATTTTCTGATTCCGATTTCGTTTTCAATGTCCATATATCCTCTGAGCCGCCGAAAAGGTAACAAAATATAATTTCCTCCTAAGTAGCTGTTCTATTAAGAGAGAGGGGGCTGGGGCTCAAGCCCGACGCTCAGGCAAATGAATGCAAGAACGAAGAACCTCTAAGACGTACTTCAGAGCCCCCGCCCCCCTCCCGAAAAAAATATTCCTTTTCTAGCTAGAACCAGACCTGTTTTCCTCTAGACCACTTCTCTAAAAACAATATCTAGAGCATAACTTATATAATACAATATAAATCGGGTTGCATTGAAGATTAATTACCCATGAATAACGCTACTCTTCTGAAACATCTTGTAACAAAGAACTTCCTATTTCGCTACTAGTACAGAGTAGATTGATATATAGTTACTCGTATCTGCGCTTTTTTAAAGAAATATTAGAAACTCTATAAACTATTTGTACATCGTTATCACTAAAATTTTAAGAAATAGCTTATGGTAATATTAATATTTCCAACGCCATCTGCAGTGTCGGAAATAATATTTCAAATCCACGTCACGTTTTCTTTATTTTAGTTGATAAATAACTTGACATAATTTTTTTTTGTTAAATAGAGACTGGGGAGAAAGTGGTGATAAGTACTGTATGCAGACAACTACCATCCGGACAACTATCACCAAGGAGGTAATTGTCTGGGAGTAATTATCCTAGAGATTATTGTCCGGGGCTAGTTGTCTAATGTGACAGTGCGAGAGTATAAAGTTTCCATTCATGCAGTTGAGGTATATTTATCCTAGGGTTAGTTCATTTTGGTAGCTTCCCTAGTCTAAGAGTCTGTATTAGTCACAAGCCGTCATCTTCAGTATCCTTTTTTGTTTTGGTTGGTATAGGCCTACCTGACAATTCAATACATATTTCAACGCGTTCAAGAGAACAGCTCTTTGAAAGTCGTCTCTATCTAAAAGATGGACAGAACCCTAAATGTGTCTGTCCAACTGAAGCAACACATGCTGAGAGGCTGGACCAGTTTGCATCGTCATATCTTTAAGAAATCCACTTCCATAAAGTGTGTCAAAACAGATGTAATACCATGGCCGGCCCGCCCCATTCAAAAGTCTGTTTGCAATAGCTTGTCCAGGCTTATTGATATTGTATTTACTTTCGCGCTGGGTTTGATAAACAGAATCACCTAGTATTTTCCTTTTGTGCATTATTGCTGAAAAGTCAATATGCATTTTGCCTATTGACACATACATGGGATATTACAGAATAGTACATGTATTATCGCAGGTCAGCAGTGAATGGGGGAAATGCCGAAACTACCGATGTCGAAAGCCTATTATTTCTCTAGAATAGGAAGTTGCCAGTGAATTCATCGTGAAGGCCATTTCTCTTATTCATAACTGCATGACAAGTTCTTTTCTGTTCAACCATAATTCCCGTATACTAGATAGAGCTTTCAGAGCAATAACCAACAACTCGGCCACATTTTCGACAATATTCATTCATATGAAGAAGCCAGAAGTAATTCGACGTCTCCGCTCTTTTCAACTCCTATACATTTTGGGGGTTTAATCTACTGGGTGTTCCACATAAACGGAGCCCAAATTTAAGTTGCGAAATTTATGTAAATATACTATTATGTCAACCAGCAAATGAAATCAATATTGTCTGGCAGGATGATGGATAATCGCTCCAATGGTATATTGGTTTGGGTTTTCTGGGCCATGCTTTAATGAAATAAAAAGTCTTAGAATAATATTGTTGTGCCGAACAGATAATCTGGTTCACTTGTGAAACACAATGGGCATGGTGTTTAAAAGATACTTTTATACCTAGCTATTCCATGCTTCAATTCTCATCAAGGTTCGTTTAATTCTGAGATATTATTCACCCATGTTTCAAAGCGGTTGCACAACGAAATCTTTTTCTCTTACGATACTCTTTGCTATGAAGGTAGTCTGGCCGAACTTTTTTTTTGTTATCAACAAGACAGTCTGCATAGCGCAAATCCCCAAAAGAGTAAGATCTCAATGCAGTTCAAATAAAAGACTAATAGCATTAAAAGGGGAATTAAAATACTCGTAGTTGTACTTGAAAACTTGACCCAACTGACTTAATATTATTAAACAATAATTATCTAAGTCTGCATTACATATCGGAAATATTATCTGCAGCATCAGAGAAATGCCTCGGTCACACCTACTAAACTGACACCGGAACGACTCCAGACCGAACAAAAAAATACATTCGAGCCAGTTAGAGGAGTCGATTTGGGCGTTTGGCGGTGTGACAGAACACCCAAGCGCTTGCATCTTCTTGGTCAAAATTCATGACTGCCTTCTTGTTTTATGTTTTTCTAAGGATAATTAACCCTTAAACCCAACCAAAATTAGATAAGCTTCCTGACTGTTAATTGGCTAAGAAGAGCTAGTAACCAAGCTGGTCTCAAGCAAGGTAACTATTATTGGAATGCATCATTTTTTCTGATAATGAAACTTACGAACTGGAGACAGCTAATTTATAAACAGTTTTAATAGTCGGGTTTTCTTTCTTTGATGCTCGGTATAGTTGCATTCCTTGTATACTAGCAAATATATATGTCTTTCTTTTACTATACAAAATGAAGGTTGTGTAAGGTTAGGGTAGGATAACTTTCCATGGTTCAATCGTATTTTGGTCAATACTTCTCACGAACGACCTCCACTAAAACGTATATTTGTTTAAACTTTTGTGATTGGCCTTCATGCATAGCGACAAACAACAATAAAATGATATAGATAAATACAATTACACTACTTCTACCACTACTTCTTGTACAATGTAATATGCCATTACCTCCTCCCTACCCCCCCCCCTTCTGTCTTTGCCTTATCTTCCTGCACTCTCGGTCTCTCTCTCCTCTTCTTTGTCTCACTCCCTCCCTCTCTCTCTCTCTCCTTCTCTCCCTCTCTCTCTCTCTCTCTCCTTCTCTCCCTATTATATTTTCGTATCTTCCCTCCCATTTTACTCCCTCCATCACCTCCCCTCCCCCCGACTCTCCTCTTTCTCTCTCTCTCTCTCTCTCTCTCTCTCTCTCTCTCTCTCTCCCCCTCTTTCTCTCCCTCCGTCTCTTTCTTTCTTTCTTTCTCTCTCTCTCTCTCTCTCTCTCTTTCTTTCCTTTTCTCTCTCTATCTCCCTCTTCATCTTTTTGTTCTTCTCATTTCACACCCACCATGCTGTCTGATTCTATGATTTGATGATACCCGAAGCACTAAAACTATTTTCATCCCAACTCACCTACGACCTGCACGGTGAACTCGCACAGCTCGACGTTGGGCCCGTCGTCCGTCAGGCTGTACGTCACGACTGTTTCTCCGATGAAGAAACGATCACCGCTCATAATATCTGACACCAATGAACTGGTTGTCGATGCGTCCTCTACACGAGGCTCCACCCAGGTCACATCGGCGTAGTCGAGGCCTGGTTCGTTATCTTGGACGATCGTCTGATCGGGGCAACCGTAGATCGTAGGAGCTGTGGGTATAAAAGCCATGTAATGAATTTTATTGGACAAGTTGGCGGGAGAACTTGATATTGAAAACGTTTGTCCTCACCAGTATTGGTTGTGAATGTTCTGGCAATTATAATGCTGAAATTAGCATTTGCCTTGTGTCTTTGATACAAATTTAGATGTACATGTATGTGACTACCATCTCTACTTCGACTAATACGATGACGACATCGACGACAGCGACAAATTACCCGTACTGCATTTCTACTATTTACTTATACAATTATGTAGTTACTTATTACTTACATATACATAATTATGAGCAGCAACACTACTTGGAAAAAAAATTCAACAATTAAAAAGTTAAAACAAAAACAAACCAGATGGGGAAAAAAGGAAACTTCTGCTTTTGGCTTCCGCACTCACCGTGAGGAGATGTCGTGGTATGGTGGATATGTCACCACACTGTGGATCACGTGGTTTGCGGTTCAAGTCCCACTGCGGCACTAATGTTCTTTGGCAAGACATTTATCTACATATGCCACTCTCCACCCAGGTGAAGTAAATGGGTACCCAGTAGAAGAAATCCCTTGAATGTTTTAGCCTTATTATGGCAGCTCAGCTACAGCCGGGGCAATAATATGATACTTTGTGTTATGTGCAGTAGAGTATTATTTATTATTATAGTAGCTGCGCTATATAAATGGACCTATCATTATTATTATTATGACAAAATAGAGTATGGAATTATTTTGTTTAAATGAAAATTTGACATTGAAAAAAATTTAAACGATGTGCTGGTTTTCGTTTACCTGTAACTGTGATGACGAACATGCAACTGCCATCGTCCCCGGCGTCGTCGACGACCCGGTACGTGACCGTCGTGTCGCCTAACTCAAACGATGACCCAGACGATCTGGATGGCGTCACGGTGAACTGGCCTTGGCCTCCCGTCACCTGTGGTTCCGCCCAGTCCACGTCCGTCATCGTCTCGCCGACTTGGATAGAGATTGTTCTGTCGGTTGGACAGCTCGTGAAAGATGGACCTGAAGATTATAATGTGACCATGGATGATAGATATTGATGAAAACTGGTTTATTCCAGTCCTTTATGAAATCATGAACAGGGAGCAACAATAATATTGCAGCCCATATGTGACGATGACCAGCGAGATCCGTGTGAATGTTAAACTCTCTACCAATCCTCAGCTTGTAATTAATTTACAAATCATGAACAAGGGCCGGTGGTCAAGGAACATGGGAACGAAACCTCACCAGGCCAAATTGTCGGCCTCGTAGGCCTTGTCAATTTTCAGAGGGTTTATTACAAAGCCCACGCACAGCCCACGCGTCCTCATTATAATTATGTATGATTAATCTATTTTGATGTTTTAGTGTAAGCTTTTAATATCCAGGATCAGGATGTAAACCACTTTTTCGGATCTTGTTATCTTGATGAAATATGTTCAAATAAATAAAATAAAATAATATATAACGTTTTCATTTTTTTTCCCTCTGAATATGTTTTTTTCTTTCATCTTCTTATTTCTAGTGGTCTGTTATTCCTACTCTCATATGCCTATTTATCTCACAGAATGGAATCCCACACCCATCCCTTCCTCGATGACTTTGTTCAGTCGCATTCCATCGACCTAGCAACACAGGTGCCTATCCCTAACCCCATCACACACACACACACACACACGCACACACACACACACACACACACACACACACACCCTTCCTCGATGTCCCTGTTCATGATCACTATTTTTGTAATTCATCTTCCTGCATGGCAAGACTAGTCCCAGCCCATCCAATGCCTCCCCCAACACCCTGCATTGTTTTAATTGGTGGTCTTTTTTAACTCACATTTTGTTCAGAACATTGCCCACCCCACCCCTTTCGTTATTACTGATTTGACTCTGATTTGACTCTGGTTTAGGACTACTCGCATTTCATCCTTATCGCTTGTAAGACCGGTGGTCATCCAGTCCCCTCTGCATGACACCGCCTCCCCCACCCAATCCCTTCCCCACCCCCAGCTCACCCCCCCCCCCCCCCCCCTCACTGCCTTAATCTTATAATTACTGACAGTATAGTACAACATGATTTTTTGTATTATTATTATTTATTTTTTTATTTATTTTTAAAGAAAGGATTGAAAATAGTTCACTGAATGGTAGCCTACAAGAGGATAGGGCTAATTAGCTTTCGAAGGATATATAAATGTGCGTCCTGTTTTCGGTCTATCCAACAAAGCCACGTGAGAGCATTTTGATAAAAACAATTTCCAAAGATGTGTTATGTGAAAAGTCTTTTCTATTCACGTTTTTAGTTTGGGCATGAAGGCTTGGTCATTTAGGGTCCCTCGTCTTACAGGATGAATGGATTACGAGAAAAGAGAGCCCGACAAGAAAGGAGTGTGGAGGCGGGAGTTGTATTACTTTCTTTCCCCGTTTTAAGGACTTTTATAAGGACTTCTTTCTTCTGCTACATTCTTGAGCCGAATAAAGAAGAAGAAAAGATGTCCATTGTTGCAACTGCCCCAATTGTCTGATACCGAATTTGGGTTCAGATAGAAACACTCTACATCCCATGCATTAGTTCATACTTATATGACCAATGTTTACCTATTCCGTATGAGATCAGATTTAATCACATTACGTTATTTATCATACACAAGACTATTCCAATGTTATAACTTCCGCAGCCGACCTACAAGCATTGCTTCTCTTTAGGCTCCATCATATTTCTTCCTTTATCTTAATTATTTTCTTCGCGATTTGGCATAGCCAAAAGGCAAGCAGTTAACATGGAAAATAGAAGTTGTGTTCATCTGCTGTTGCGAATGATCGATTTGCATAATTATACAGAGTGTTTTTGATGTTCAGGCGCGGATCTACGGGGGGGTTTAGGGGGTTTAAACCCCCCCCCCCTTGGGCGGCCCCCCCCCCCCAAAAAAAAAGGAAAAAAAAAAGGAAAAAAGAAAGAAAAAAGAACGCACGCTGTAGAGAGAAACCCTTTCAAGTGCAATTATTGTGAGAAGATATTCAACTCATCTGGTAACTTAACCAAACACATGATAACTCTGGATATAACTGTGTATTAAACTGTTACTTGATTTAAAAAGACGTTATCATGCACTGCTTTTTATGGTCTCCATTGTGTTAATAGATGCCAGGAAAACATCATTTACGGGGTTCAAATAAACACCCCCAAAAAATCGGCTCGCCGCTTCGCGGCTCGTTGACGATCGTCATTATTTTGGTCAACCCCCCCCCCTTAGCAAAAAGCTAGATCCGCCCCTGATGTTGTTGTTGCTGTTGTTGTTTTTGTTTGTCTGTGTGAATTAAAAGTTATCGGTAGAAACAAGCAGTTTTATAAAGAGGAAACAGAAGTACAAAATACTTTTGAGATAGGTTCTACTACATGTATATACAACTGCACAAGCGAATGGAAAAGGCAGGTAAACTAAGGAATGTCTACAGCGTGGGGGCCTGTGTTTACTGGCATGCAGAGGCAGTGCACAAGTCTGACAAAATAAAATGTCTTACAAGAAAGAATACAAATATTTAAAAAAAGAATATTTTGGAGGTGCATTGTCGACCGTAATTTTGAATGGGGGCACACAAAATTATAAAATGTTTTGCAGATTTCCCATTTTTTACTGGGGGCACATTCCCCCTGTTCCCCCTCCTTCCCAGATTCGTGGACGTGATTAGAATGTAGGAATACTGAGCAGGTATCCTGCTGGGCGTTTGTTGAATGTTTGTTCAGTATGATTAATACAGTGTGGTTCAAGGCAAATGCAAACAATTAATACAGAACTCTTTTATAGGTGACATGATGATGATGAATTAGCCTGGTTGGACTTCATTGTGGAACAATATAGAGTCACATGGTTATAATTATGGAACAATGAATATTATGAAATCAGGCTAATCTGGACACGTTAAAGAAAAAAATCAAACTTCAGCCAATCTATAATGTTCCAGGTGGTTACTCCTTGAATGATCTGGCCCCCGTTTCATAAAACTTTTATCAATAACAAGTGTCACTTTTCAATAACAAATTTGCTCTCAACCAATCAAAAACAAATATTTCGGTAGCTTATAATAGTTATTTGCAACTTGTTATTGATACCATTTTTTATGAAACCGGGCCCTGGTATCATTTGCCTACAATTAAGGCCTCTCAATTGCTCGCGAAATGTTCTAGTTCTTGTTCTACATAAAAATTTGTTTCCAATGTTGTGCGCTGAGGATTAATTACCTGTACGACTGTATTCGTGAAAAGTGGAGGTTAATGAGGAAATTATTAACGTTATGACACGGATATTGTTTTGAACATACGAGAGTTATTCATTTTTATTTTTGTTATTCAGTCTTCTTTAAAATACAGGGTAGTTCCTTCAGAGCCACAAGGCCTGCTTTTCAAGGAAGCTCTATAGGCAAGTGACAAAGCACATGGTAAAAATTACAACAACAACAAATAAAAACGTATACACAGTACATGATACACAGGTCTTTACTACTAAATCAATTTGGTAGGTTAACACAAAACACGTTTTAGTTTTGAAAGACGACTTACTTAAAATTCAAGCTTGGTTGAAATAAAGCAATATCATATTATAATTATATTTATCAATTAAACAAAACAAGTTTACATAAATTGATATACTTGTACGGATACGATAAAATCAAACAAAATTTAAAACATTAAAAGATAAGAAAATTTCAAGTCAGACTGAAGAGTTTAAAGAAAAGAGTGGCTAAAAGAAAATGACAGGTTAAAGTGGATTGCACACAATGGATAGTTTAACGAGACTAAAAGATAATATACAATCAGCCGTCGTTGAAATTAGTGAAATCCATTATATATATACTTTTTTTTTATAAGCAGTGTCGGGTTTGATTTTTGAAAACTTGCACAAGATGATGATAATTGAGTAGAAAGTGGTAATGTATTTCACTGTGAACATGCAAAGTAAAAAAATGAGCTTTAAACAAAAATATGTTTGGGGTTTGGGTATAAATAATGAGCCATTGGGGGCATACTGTGCAGGACATCTGGATACAAATGTATTTAAATACAAAGGAGTTTAAAATTTTGTAAACGTTAACACAGCATTGGTGCTATACTCTTTCTTCAAAATTTTGCCATTTAAGTTTATGCATCAAAGTAGCACTCGATTAATCTTGCATATTTATTTTGACTTCTTTGTAATTTTGTCATATATAGTTTTTGTACACGTACCCCGTCCCCGTACACTTTTACGTCCCTGCTTTTAGCGAGCGTTCGATTTTAGGCACCCGACGCTATTCGGTATCATTATTCTATAGTACATGTACAATAATTTCTGTAAAAAAATATCATGGGGTATAACATCAAAAGTTGTAATGACGTATTAAGAATATCGCTCCTATAATTTGGCCTGAATCCATATTATCTAACAAAAAAATTACATATCTCGGTCAGGCGAGTGGCAATATACATTGTAGAGTGTTTGGGTCGGAAGCCCGATTGCATGGCCGTCAGACAAAAGACGATGTTCGTTCAAATAGTGATACAGTAAGTGAGTGAACAGCTATTTCCAATATTTTAGAAACCGATGCCAAAGTGAAATAGGTCTGAAGTTTGTTATTTGATTGATCGTTTACTTTAGTGATTGGAATAATTTTAAGCGAGTTTTAGATCTTTTGGAAGCGGCCGGTATGCAAGGATAGGTTTAATAGCCAGGCTAAAGGCTGTGATATGACAGGAACACCCAGTTTCAATAATCGAGGATGTAAATCATCCAAACAAAGTTTTTGTACAATCAATAGAATGTTACCACAATTTATTTTAAAAAAAGCTGTTTGTGACAAAGTTTCAAAGAGATTCGTATCATCATCCGTTGTGTTTAAACTAGAAGTTATATCGATGCCGACTCTACTAAACATTTCATTGATTTTGTTAACTATAATATTTTTATCAGATATAACTTCTTGGTTAATAACAATATGCCTTTCTTCCTCAGACTTTTTACTTGGAAGTAAATCATTCATCAAATTCAAAGTTTTCCGAAAATCGTTGCTGGTTTCCGTAAGCTTAGTCCTATATAATAACACATTTTCAATTTTGTATTCAAATTGTTCGCTTTGTTTCGAAAGCAAGTGTATTTTCCCAGTGCAACTTCATGGTTTGGTTATATTAGACAGGTTGCTGAAGATTAGGTTGATAATTGGATTCCGGTATCTTAGCTTTAAGTTGGTGGAATTTCTTTTTGTTGAAGTTCCTCTTTCGGGCTAAAGCCAAGTATTCATCGTTAATCCACGGAGAACCATTAATCTTTCTCCTCACAGAAAATGTACGGAGCATGACTGTTTGTTATACTATTAACGACTAAAATTGTCGACATT
>JAVYIG010012710.1:0-51821 GCA_035222895.1 Strongylocentrotus droebachiensis
AAATATCATCCAGTCGGGGGGTATCCTTTTTTACTTACAAGTTTGATGACATCTTCTCTCGATATGACGATTCCGAGACCCTCGTCAGTAATTTTTTTTTTATCAGAAAGAATGCAAAAGACAGCAGAATATGCTGATCTTTTGAAAATATTTTCATTATTTCACACCCAATTCAAAAGAAAATGTTGTCTCTGTGTAGTTTTAGGTTGCTCTTTATCAGATTTTCTACAAAATAAAACCGTCCGCTCAAAGTAGACGATTTGCAATTGCTAGCAAAAACAAGAAGCGACAAAGGAAAATCAGCAGTGGTTTCATCAGTTTTCTACACAATTTTGAGCTGTGAATCAGTTGGAAATTACATTACTGATTTATTATGGTCATTTACGGTAACAGTATGGTTTTGGAGCGTCGTATTCAAAAGTAAGTGTTTAACCACTTAGAACTAGCATGGAGACTGAAGAAGCTTAGAGTCAGAGAAATAGAGTTAGATATGTTGCTAATCATTGAGATAGTTGGTCTCAGATTTACAGTGTTTTTCTCTTTGTTTTTTTGTTCCTCCAGAAAGATAAGAAATATGGAGATGCCTAAGAGACAGAGCAGCTGTTCCTTAACAGACAAGAGTAAAGCTTGGAAATATCTGGCTGGTATCAAACTCTCCTCACTCCAGCCGAATAATGTCACAGAAGACTTTTATGAAGAACCAGAAGATTGTGTCCCTGTTGATAAGAGTGGTACGTCAGAATCGCCTTATGATATGTTTTCTTTTATTCCAGGAGAATGAATACAAACCGAAATATAAACATCTGGGCCCTGTCTTATAAAGAGTTGATATCAATCGCAAGTTCGCAACTATGTACATGAGAGATAGGAGACTGTAAACTTGCGATTGATTTGGATAAAACGTAACTCTTTATAGGACGGGGCCCTGGTATCTACTTGTTGCACCCAAGAAATTATAAACTTAAAATCTCATAAATGTATCTCTTTGATAGAAGTATGTCACAGTTTTTATGTTCTGGGACTCAGAGAATGAATTCAAACATCAGTTTAGGTGTTTCTCTTTCTCAATTTCTCTTTCTCACTCTCTCTCTCCCTCTCTCTTTCTGTCTCCCTCCCTCTCATCCTCTCATATTGCATGATAAGACCATTATTGTACAGGATTCTAATAATAGATAAGAGTGTAGTCTTACTTTCAAAATATCCTGACTGTTTCTTTAGGAAAACATTTACATTCATCTGATGAGTACACAGATTCCAGAATATTAATACATATGAAGATTAGATGTGATTTATTTTTTTACTTTTCTCTCCTTTATTTATCCTCCATCAGACTCTGACGTATACACAGTATCAAATGCAATGGTCTGTTCCCTATGTGACTGCATATTTGAGGATAGACATCAACAGGTAAATGTTGTTTCCTTTATAGTTAATAACTGAACCTAGAACATTCAAGTTTGTTCAAATCAAACTTAGTAATTGTCTAATTAAAGAGAGTTATATAACAGCAAAAAGCTTAAATAGCAATATCAGTGTTTAACAAATCTTGCATTTTACTGTAATCAGGGGGGGGGGGGTGTCATAGTTCAAAATATTTGGCTACATCTCTAGTTGTGTCATGTTAATGTAGTGAATGTTTTGTCATTTGTATTGGTATTGAAAGAAGAAAAAACGGTCATGTTCTCTAAGCATTATTTGAATTTTATTTTAAAAATCTAAGATATCAGAATTATGATAATTTTCATATTCAAAGCTGCTTGATATGAGATATTGAACAAAATTGAGATACTTTGTTGATGATAATTATATAATATGGACTGGCAACATATATTTCCCAAACTAGACTCATATTGCCCCGAGTCATAGACGAGGGCAATATGGGTCTTGTGAGGGCAATATATGTGGTATCTCCCGAAAGTTAAGCCAGTCAATATTGTTATTGTTATCCAAATCAGACATCTAGAGCAAATACATAAATCAACCATGACAATCTCAAAGAACTGAACACACTTTGTCAAACCAGCACTGTGCATCCAGTGCTTGACGAAATTTTGGATACACTGCAAACAGTGTGACTTTGGTGTGATTATTCTTACGTCACAATAGAGTGCGCGCAAAGTGCGCAGGTTCTCGTACGCATAATAGATGCGCAATGAAAATGACAAAATACGGCGCGGTGAATATGGTCATATATTTCCTGCTTTTTTAACACATAAAGTCCATAGGCTTTTCGTGAGAGGGAAATATGGTCTCATATTTAATGCTTAGCTCTTTTAGGATTACAAGAAGTGTAATATGTTTTTGTAAAACCACTGCTCAGATGTCTGATGCGGGTAATAATCAATATTGATCCCTTCTTTGTTATCACTTCCACTGTTGAAGAATTTGATATTTTGATATATTACAGAAAGCTCACTATCGTCTGGACTGGCATCGGTTTAACTTGAAGCAGAGGATAATGGGACTTAGTTCAGTCTCAGAAGAGGCATTTTCACAACAAGCAGGTAGATATTCAGACCTTTTCTACACCTGAAAAAATATGAAAAACTTTAAATGACAAATTTAGATATTGTCAGCAGTTAATCAATGCTTGAATTGAAGATTACTTTTCATCCATTCACGCAGTTCCATTTACAGTTTCAAATTTTCCAAAAAATTGCTTACTAAGTTATGTAAAGCAAATAAGTAAAACTTATTGATTGTCTGTAAACTTAATTTATTTTTCGAGGTATATTGTACTTACTACAAAATTTAAGATCTTTGTTACATTGCAGATCAATTATTGTGCTAAACATAAAGACCTTACATTGCACCTTAAAATATGAGTCTCTTTTGACACAGATGCATGATAATAACATTTACTCAAGAAAATATGATATCTTGATAATACCATCTGGAAATATATTTCATGTGGCACTATACGTTTTGAGAAGTCACCTGCCATATTTTTCACACTTTATTTGCTTTCTTCGCATCTGTGCACAATCACTTGTTTGCCCCACGTTCAATTTTGCACAAAACAATAGGCACTGACTGACAAAAGGATTGCTTTGTGCAACACAGTGGCTTTGTAAACTTACCCATTTCCGGTTTTGATAGCTCCACAGCAAGCCTTTTAAAGCCCCACTGCACTACTTATAGCTACTTGCGCCCGCTACATAGCAAACAATTCCTAATCGGTGACCATTGGTCCCCCATGGTCCTCTTTTTAAAATGTTAAAGGTAAAGACCAGTAATGGTCATGCGATTGCATTGTGAAAGAAACGTTGTGGAATCGATCAGAAAAGGTTGATCATCTAGCATCTAGCATCTGCAAGGTTCTGGAATCACCAAAATGATAAGAAATTTGGCCCATTCTTCGTAAAGTTACAAGCACTATACACAGAAAGATGTATATGGGACTACCCTATCTCTCTCACACGACCATGAGAGAAATAAATTTACCAAATATATGAATTAGTAGGCGGTTTCCCGGCAAATTTTTTATCATCATGTATTAGTCAAAACATATTCTTTCACATGATTGGTAATGAGAGCTTCCATTTCATTTTTTGAAATTGGGGCGTTACCAATACTGGTCTTTACCTTTAATTGAGAGCTGATTTGATGAGATAACCATACCACCCGTCAGTGACCATGCAGGATGGTCTAATCCCTCCTGGCCAAACTAGTGCAGAATGGCTTTAACTCCAGTTCCAGTATACCATAGGTTAATCTTGTACTGGACACAGTTAAATAATCTTGAAGCCTTTGGTGTATACATCCAACCATCAATACGATGTGATGTAGGTCCCCAGGGAGATTATTTGTGTAGCATATAAAGAGTAAATGTTCTCCTCTCAACAGATGATGTGTCCAGTATTTCTGGTAGCGGAGACTCTTCCTCCTCCTCCTCTGAGGATGAGGTAGACATGTCACCTGTCTCCCGGGGCTCCGATCAAGCCCGGGGAAGGAGAAAGAAGGCCAGTTCTATCCACAAGTACGACAGCGACGACGATGATGATAATGATGCAGGGAAGGAGAGAGAAAAGGGTAGACGATGTCCAAGGATCTATTTTGATAACGATGATGAAGAGGTTGTTTCTGTGTATCGCTGCATCATCCATGGAAAGAGGGTGAGAAGAGATATACTTGTTTCATTTTTGCAGAAAAACTAGAAATGATTGTAAATTTTAAGGCGAATTCTAACACGTATTTGGTCATTACATGTCCCATATTTACCGATTCTAGAGTACCATTGGATAATGGACACCTAAATACCTTTGTTTTTCCTATTGTTTTCTTTTCTGTAATATTCCAGCTTTATATGTAATAAGGCTATCAATGGAATAGGCCCAAACATTGATCATATGTATCAAGTTGACATGCACTTAGTAACTGCAAGGAAGATTTACCATATGAAATACCCCAACAGATTCAATTTGTTTGGAACAATACAAAAGTTATTTATACCAGAACATTTAATGTAGTTGTGAATAGTATAGGAAAAAATTCCTTGCACTTTTCCAATAAATCTTTTCTTCAAACTGTTAAAACTGAATTATTTTATTTCAATAAGCTTAATACAGGAACCACCCAGTTCCTGTAGGCAATGGGTTAATTATTATATTCGTGTTTAGAAGATGAAATTCACTAGACACCTTTAGGACGAAAGCTGACAAAATACAAAGAATACATTCTCTTTATCTTCTCATTTCAATAGGAGGCACCCACTAAACATACAGAGCTGATATCCAGAACCCTTGGTTTATTGACCAATCAGAAGTGGGCTATTATGTTGACAGGGGGTGGCCATTTTGCTGCTGCAGTGTATGATGGGTAAGTGTAGATAAGCTGCAGAGATATATTACTTCCGGAAATTAGAGAAAGCATAGCAATAAGAACAAAGTTGGGGAAACAAAGCGAGGAAGAAAGAAGAGGAGAACTAAAATAGAAAAATGAGGGCAAATAATAGAGAAGATTAAGATGCACAATTAAGAAATAGGAAAATTTGAAATGCAGATTTACATTGAATACATAGATAACAAACACACAAAAAAGAATATGTAATGAGAGGAATTGGAGATAATAATAAAAATAATATGTCTGTCAGATTTGACACTCCTGGCGCTCCTGAGATAGGGGACATGACGTCGTAGTGCATTCGTTCCTCGCATATGGGCCCTCTTACTGCCCTTTTTCATTAAAAGGTGTTATCAATAACAAATTACAGTAAGTAAAAATTAATGTTTTTATTGAAACCTTGCATGTGATTGGCTGAAGGCTACTTGATAAGATGTTTAATGACACAGAGCCTTGTCACTTGCTGCTGTTAGAAGATCACAATTGACTGAATTGAAAATATTTTGACCTTTTTGCAGGCCTGAGGTCATCGAACACAAGACCTTTCACCGGTACACCGTCCGAGCTAAGAGAGGAACCGTACAGTCTGTTAGAGACTCACAGGGAAACGCCCCCAAGTGAGTACAAGGCTAGTTCTAGAACGTGATTGTGCATCAAAATACATTTGTGTCTTTGCAGTCTGTTTACATTTTAGTATAAAATGAGAATGGGGAGAAATAGAGAAAGAGAGAGAGAGGGGGTAGGGGAGAAGAGAGAGAGAGAGAGAGAGAGAGAGAGAGAAGAAGAAGGAGAGGGAGAGAGACAGGGATGAAAGATTGAGATCAAGAAGAGAAAGGAACAATCATTTTTAGAGAAAATAAGGAACGTAGGAGCCAGAGACAAAGGAGGGGGGGGGGGGGGGGGGTTGGGAGAGAAAGCTTAGCCCCCCAAAAAGGAATTTTGAAAGGATGAAATGATGAAGAGAAGATAGCTGGGAACAAGTCATCCTCATTTCATTATATAAATTAAAATGCATTAATCTAAAATGTATACTTTTTGTTTAAATTGGTAAGTTTACAACAAAAGCTTCGATATTTTGAGCCACAATGGTACCAAATGTGTTTTCATTGTGACTTTTTGATAAAGTGATATGCAAATGCATAGAATACTAAGTACATGTACATGTACCTGTTGCAGTTGATACCTGATAACCTCTTCTCCTTGCAGATCCGGGGGTGCCTCCATCCGAAGGTACAATGAAGCAGCCCTGAACCAAGAGGTTCAGAACCTCCTCACCTCCTGGAAGGACCACTTGGACTCCTGTTCCAGAATCTTCCTCAGAGTACCCAACTACAACAGGGCCATGTTCTATGCAGGGAAGAGCCCCGCCCTGGTGAAGGGGGACGATAGGGTGGTGACTATCCCCTTTGCCACACGGAGGGCGACGTTCAAGGAGCTGAAGAGAGTTTGGGAGGTCCTTGCTACCATTGAGTCTCATGGTAGGTTTGGACTTTAAGCCGTGGAGAGGGGCTGTGAATTGGCATATGACAATTGATGTGCATAAAAGAACTCTTTTAGAGAAAAAAATTTATGCTAATTTATGCTCTGATGAAAATCCCAAGAAATGGAAGAAGAGGTGTCAACAGTGTACATGTATTATATCTGTATTTGAAATTGTTATCACCACACACATCTTGTACCAGAAATTTAAAGAAATCCCTAATTAATCTGTATGATCACGTATATTGTTCATTCTGCAAAGTAGTAAGCTTTGGTAATGCTTTCACTGCACTACGTGAGGGAGGGAGGGAGGAAAAAAAAGCTAAAAATGGTTTTGTAATATGTTTTGTCCTCTGATTGATTTCATAAACAGGTAGCATATCTGATATTACTACTGCTATGGCCAGGCGCAAAGAGAAGAAGGTTTGGAAGAAGGGCAAGAAATCCCTCCAAGAAAATGAAAAACAAGTGCTTGATGAAGAAGATGCATCGTTGGAAGTCATTTTGAGTCGGTTGGAGAAACAGTCTCTTGAAGGTTAGGATACAGATTAAATCTTCTACTGTAAAACACAACAAATATCTGTGACTGATTTTGCCGCATGAACGTTTCATGGATGTCATCTACTCTTGTTTTGCAAAAGCTTTATGCTGCGATATCACTTGAATCGCAATTGACACACCTCAGAAAATTTATTTATTGCCACAGAAAATGGCCGGTTTGGTTTTGGGGTTTTACAGTGCATGTGAAAGGCAATTTGTAAATTGTGCTGTATTGACAACAATTTGGAAGTCAGTTTGTAACACTAGTCAAATTTCTCACTTCCACCCTAGATGTATACTTTGACAATTGAAACCAAAACCTAACCCCAAACCCTGTTTATATAATTTTATTTAACATAGGCATATGTTGTCATTTTACAGTTCCTTTTTAATATTGAAGTGAAAGAAAATTCCCACTAGAAAATAAAACTAAATTATTGAATTATTTAGAAGAGAAACAACGGAACAAGCCATTTTACCCCCCAAAAGAGAGGAAAATCAGCAGGAACCTATTCTGATAATTTATAATATTGTTATTTCTGCAAATTGTTTTACATATGAATGAATCCAAAGAAGAACCGACAGACAATTCAACCAGTGTCAAAATGGAAGAGAAGAAGAATGAGAAGGATGATGAGGAGGTAGATGATATAGAACTTCATGAAGAGGAGGTCATCACTTCAACTGACCATCTCAAAGAGTATGAGACAACTCCTAAGAAGCCGAGGAGGAGAAAGAAGAAGATATCAGAGAAACATATACCACAAACAGGTAAACCAGTAGTACAAGAAAAATGAATATCTCTTTAAAGAAACATAGTGAAATTGTTTATATATACTTCCTAGTATGTTAAAGGGAGTGTATCATGGCAAATACTGGTTGACGCCATCTACGTCTTCTTTTGGACAGCTGGACGTAAACGAATGGACTTGATTAACTGGGTCAGTGCGCGCTAGCATTCGCGAAACAGACCGAAGTTCTACTCCCGCTTTGGTTTTGCGTATGTTGCAGGCACGTGAATGCTGTGGTCGCGTCGTCCGTAGTCGTATTATACCCGATTGGCTCCGGGTAGGGCCACAGGAAAGACACATAGACTCGTCATGACACACTCCCTTTAATATCTTAAATCTTACAATGTCATAGCCTTTGTTAACTGCCACATTGCATCAAATTGTTTTGGACTTACAAAAAGATTGTATTTTGCTTCTTTAAATTATTATTTTTTAAATAAATGTCTAAAGTTTGGTACTACTGGAAAACTGGATGGATCAAGACAAGCAATGACCAATGAACCATGATGTTTAAGAATGTGCCTTATAATCTCTCTTTTCCGATAAATGTACCCCTGTATGTCAGAATCATTAAATTTTCTTGAAATGTACTTAAAAGTTAATGTTTTTCATAACGTCACTGAAGACAACTTTATGAAATTGTTTGAAAAATAGGTGAAAGTTTTATACAATATTATGCCTTATCATCCTATTGATTGACAGTATTTTTGCAAATCATTATGTGATTTTATTTGCTGTGATAAAGTGTGAAATAACATTCACTGTGTAGCTCTACTGCTCTAAACATTTCGGTATGTTGGTATGCATACATGTAAACTAAGATAGAGTTTTAACTCTTCTTTTCAGACAAGGAGGAAGAGAATCTGACCACCGAACTCTTCACTATATGCCGGACAGGCAACATGGACAAGCTTGAAGAAGTCCTTCAAAAGATCCAACAGCATTTCAGTATTCCTCCTCACAATCCTCCAACTTCTAAAGACAGTATCAAGGAACACTATGACAGAGAACCAAGCAAAACCAAGAACACATCATCGGACGATACCAATCCCATTCCCAGTGTTGATAATAAAGATAATATACCGTCCTCTAAAGGTGATGATAGAGGTGTGACTGCAGGCATGGAAAGCCATGTCGAGTCTTGCCAAAGCTCAGATGATAGCCATAAAGACGACTCAGGGAACAAAACCTCAGTAGAAAGTAGATTCAACCTTCCAGAACCTTTGAACAGTACTGCTGTATTCCATGAGGACACTCAGAACAATCCTAACAGAGCAGGCATGGTCGAAGGGAGATCGTCCAAACCTGATCTCCTGGTTGCATCCAAATTTGATGAAGCCAACGTGCCTTTCCAACAGGAACAAGTGCCTGAAGACGATTCTGAAGTAAGTGAGGACAAAGCAGTGAGAGACTCTAAGGATCACGATAAACCAAGTCCTGGAGTCCTCAAGTTCCTGAACAAGCCCTTAGATGACATGGGTTACTCCTTCCTCCATGTAGCCGCAGAAGATGGCCAGGGAAGTGTTCTCTATCGACTGATGGAATGTGGAGCTGACCCAGGTGTCAAGTAAGCAAGACGGTTTCCTTACTGTAACCTTTGACCTTTTTAGTGTGAATAATAGGTCATTGTGATGCTCACATTGGCCTCATCAGTCCCAACAGGAGCTGCTGTGATATCCAGGCACGTAGCCTGGTGATATCAACTATCTAGGGTACTCTTCCTTCAGTTGACACTGACAAACAAATTCCTACAAAGGCTGGAGTGTGAATATTGTGATTATGAATTGGATTTAAAGTCCAATTATTTTGATGGAGTGTTCTTGCTTCTGGTGATGTTTTTACCATGGTTTGAAATGGCTTAGCAGTCAATATTATTCAGTAATCATTGAAAAATCCTGTATCAGACACCATTTTTTTTTAGTCCAAGTGTCTTTGCCTAAGAGCATAATGCACATTATAAGAATTCTTAACCCCAATATCTTGTTCTGTGAATGTCAGAGGTTATATTTTCTTATCATTTTTTTTTTTCTTCAAATTTTCAAATTGTTCTGCCTAATATCCATAATCTACTTATGTCTCCTTCAAAAATGTAGCATTGCATTTGCAATCCACAATCAATTCAAGGTTTGTTGGAGTGGATGGCAGGACATTGACAAGATTTTGAAGATTCAAAATAAAGCAACATTCATAATAAAGTATGATCGAGTAATATCTTCTGAGGACTTTTTGTGACTAAACTCTTTGTACCAATTCGACATTACCTTATAATTATGTACATTTCCTATACTGTCCTAATAATTTTTTTCAACTAATTTGATCTTTAGGAGCAAGAAAGGCAAGCCAGCATTTGGATGTTCCTTTGATAGGAAGACGAGAGAAGAGTTTAGGAGTTTCCGGTCTGATCACCCTGACAGATATGATTATGAAAGAGCTCAGGTAAACTATTAAAAGAAGAGTTTTTTGGGTACATGGAGATGAACTTATGCAATTTAGGGTAAAATGGATTGAACTCAGCAGCCATTATTTGTATGAGATGTAGGAAGAGGCATGCTTTCCAGAAAATCCTAAATCTTCTAATTTTTGAGCAGTTTCCTTGTCATATTAGTAGTTTGCATACTCTGGATTTGGTGGCATTTATACCCGATCATTGTGTCATTAAATATCATTTCATTGCAAGACCACCCCTTAACATGTACCTTTGATGTACTACTTGATTTTCGTAGCAAACCTTTGACTCTATCTCGTCATTGCTATTTTTTTCAGATTCCAGTTCCTCTCACAGAAGAGCAAGAGAAAGAAAAGGCAGCTAAACAATCAGAAAGGAAGAGGATTGCAAGGAAAGCAAAGCGTTTGAAGGAAAAGGTAACACTTTTATCCGTAGCCTTAGAGATTTCTCAGAGTTTTGCACTCTTACATGTTGTCTTTTCTCAACTGCTGTACTTCTTTTACACAGTGCAGAACAGAGGTGTTTCTTCAATACATATTAAATCTAGTCTTATTTGATTTACAAATATAAATGGGTAATTTTGCAAAGCCATTGTGTTACTCAAAGCCCATCCCTCAATTGGTGGCTAATGTTTTGTGCAAAAATGCATGTGTGGCAAACAAGCAACCGTGCAGAGAGGCAAAGAAAACACTCAAAGTGTTAATGTGTTTTCTTACTGACTGACAGGAGCAGAAGGAAGTCAAAGAAGTCGAGCGGAAAGAGAACGAGAAGAAGGAATGGTATGCAAACCTGAGTGAAAGAGAGAAGAGAGCTCTGGCCGCTGAGAAGAGATTTGCTCAACAAGTAACTCCAACATCTGACATGCAGTGAGTATAGAAGCAGCAATGGATCTTTGTCTTGGATTCGTTTTACTGAATCCAAGATCTAAATGTAGAAAGCTTTAACCACTGATCGACATCCTGTGTCATGAAACTGAATCTGTACAGTCAAAATTCATTTTAAGAATTAAACTTTAGAGACCAAGGAATGTACATCAGAGCTCATAAATGATAGAATGCGAAGATTTGGGCCTGGAAATCTTTCTTCATTACCATTAAAGGATTTTACAAGTCTTTATTATAATAATGTTTCACAGTAGTGGACTGCAGACAAAGAATACTGCATTTCACTACAATAGTGGATAGATATTCCATAGGGTAGCTTAGCAAAATGTAGTGGCATGAAAACATGTGTCTGAAACCCTAAGGTTTTACGCCTTAGGTGATGTTTGTTAATTAAAAGTTCTTTTTTGACACATCTGAATAAAAGTTGAATTAACATTAAGCCTAATCAAGATAGTACATGTATTTTAATACCAGCTCCATATCCTAATGATCTGGTTCTACGCAAATTTGAAAAAATTATGATTTAATAATAATAATAATAATAATAAACTTTAATGGTCCACTCCAAATTTTGTTAAACCGAAACAGAAATTATTTTGCCCAATTGATCGTGAGCCCGGCAGCTACTGAGCAACACCAGAATTGTATGTACTTGGAAACATCTTTTTGTTCTATTTCGCTAAGCTACCTACATGTAATAAAAAGAGTGATAATTGGAAAGATAATCCATCTTTGATTAAATTTGTGACACAGGAGGTGCTGGACTTGTGGCTCTTCACTTGCTGGGAAGGCTCCCTTTTCTTACATGGATTTCAAGTTCTGCTCCATGCCTTGTCTGAAGAAACACAAGCAACAGCCAAAGTAACAAAACCACCGTTTTCAAGAAATGAT
Organism: Strongylocentrotus droebachiensis; assembly: GCA_035222895.1. Taxonomy (NCBI): domain Eukaryota; kingdom Metazoa; phylum Echinodermata; class Echinoidea; order Camarodonta; family Strongylocentrotidae; genus Strongylocentrotus; species Strongylocentrotus droebachiensis. Next base: position 11,874 of record JAVYIG010012710.1, read on the forward strand.
GCTGATAGTTTGTGGCTCTTCACTTGCTGGGAAGGCTCCCTTTTCTTACATGGATTTCAAGTTCTGCTCCATGCCTTGCCTGAAGAAACACAAGCAACAGCCAAAGTAACAAAACCACAGTTTTCAAGAAATGATGCTGATAGTAATGTGTCCTTGACTCTAACTGTTCATCACATGGAATTTTGTTTGCAAAGGTGCTGTTTTGGATGACTAGGCTACAACGTGTTGACTAATTTTGTCAGGGACTGAATATTCAGAATGTACCATAAAATACATTAATGTGTGCATTAATTGATTCACCTAATTTTGATCATGAGTTTAAATTATTAGACAGTGTATTCTAGTCTTATTTAAGGAAATGGTTAAGATTCCCATTTCTCTTTTCACCATTTTAGGAATTAATGTACCAGTAAAATAGCCTTTTCAGGATATTTTGTACTTTTTCTCCTTTTTTTTTTTTTTTGCTCAAAGACTTGCATTTTCCGCACCTCATTGAATGGTGCCTTCCATGGTGATCTATCTGTAACTGTCAAAGTTCAGCTTCTGTATTTACGTAGACCTACATATCCAGACCTGGCTCTCTCCATGATAATTAGCAGATCATTCATTGACTATTAAGGTTCTATTCAACATTTCCAAGATTTGTACTCTCCCTGTCATAGATTTGCTAACATGGTCCTTTAGATTTTTCTTCCCACATGTTCATTATGCTCTCCTTTCAATAAAACTTCATGTAGTTCCATTTATTTGATTTCTGTCCTTTGAATTCTAGTGATTTTAAAAGCACTGAAGACACCAAGAAGACTTCTTCTATTCTAGAAAACTTTTGAAAACAAAGATTATTTTTGTATTTCTGATGGTGTATTCAACAACATACCAATATATATCTAACAGTGTAGTCTATGGTGTGCTTTTTGTAAGTCTTCTTGAAAGTGCAATTATGACCATGCTGTTCATTTTAGTGAAAGTGTCGTTATTTGTCATCAGGCCCACATAGAAACATGAATCTTTCTTTTTTTGAGTACTTTATGACATCACTCTGGCAGTAATTGTAAGTATGGATACAATATCGCCTTGTCTACGTTTGTATTCAAATTTAAATGCCTGTAGCCAAAGATAAATAATTTTTTTGATATTATATATAAGTCATAATAATTTGCTGTCTATCTGTTTACAAATATTCCATCAAATATGTCATTGAGTTTAAAAGGATGTGAACATGACAGCAGTTAAGTTGTCTTGAATCAGTAGATTATTTTCTGTTTGGTGTTTGTCCATACAAAATCAAAATAGATATTATTCATTTTATATAAAATGTTATAAATGTAGTATTTTTGAGGCCTCATAGGTTTCATTTAGTTCATAAACTGGAGGCAAACGATTGATTTGTCTACAGATTAGAAGTGTTTTTAATATTTAGCCAAATCTAATTATATAAACTGATAAAAGTGCTTGAAAGCAATAGTGTTTTATGGTATTGTATTGTTGTGTTACAGGTGTATGCTGAATCTAAAAAACTGTTGAAATAAGAAAATTATGGATAATTATTTTCTTACCATAATTTCATTAAAAATTAATGTATTACACATATATAATAATAGTGGGTTCTTGTATAGTGCTCATGTCTGTCAGACTTGACACTTATGGCGCCCCTGATTATTACTCTGGCTTTAGCATGGCTGCCATTACGGCGCTCTTGCATTTCAAGAAATTAATTCTTGCCAGAAATACAATATATTACTGTCGTGACAGCAAGGAATAAATAATGTGAATTAAAAACATCAGTTACCGGTAGCTTCTGTATTAGTTAGGAATTCTATAGTTCCATTTGCTTCAAAAATTTTGACTTATTTGTCTGTGAGGCTGTAAAGTTCAGAATGTGTCAGAATTGAGAAATGATGCGGTAAACAACAATGAAGAATTGTAAAGATGCAATGCCTTTACATTTGTATTTGATGCAATAAAATGATTTTAAAATATGATATTGATAACCTTTGTCTTTTTTATCATATCATGTACATGGGGGAAAAGTGAGAATGAAGAATCCAAGTTACAACCAATTAATATAAAAGCATGTTTTAAAAACAAGCATGTTACAAACTAGACAGAAAACCCATCTGGTTGGAGCAGGTTTTAACATTTTCTTACTTTTTAGACTCTCCTCCATCATATTTGGGTGAAGCCAGACCTTTAGTCTCAGCAGCACATAGGCCCTATCCTCCAGCAAAACATATATATATATATATTAGTTACAAATGTACCTACAATATTTAATTTGTATTTATTTATTTTGTATGTTTCTTATTTTAAAGAAAGGGGCACATAATTGTGATATGAGCTACCTTAACCTAGTTTTACCATAACTCTAATATTTAGTCATGTCCTAAAGCTGTATTACTATATGTTTTATTTGTCTTATTTTGTCTACTTTTTTCTGTCTCTTTATTTGAAAAAAAGGGCACATAATCATCTTAGTGATTTGAGCATTTTTAAATGTTGATGCACGCGGGGACACAAATTATACCTGGATTATATACCTGGATATGGACCCTTGACCTGAAGTTTAATTTATTTAAATTTGTATACACTGAGAGAGAGAGAGAGAGAGAGAGGTTATCTATTCCTGGCCAAGGGATTGGTGGCGAAATATTGATGGTGATTGAATGATACTGGGTTTTTAAAAAAAAATCTGACCAAAAAAACTTACAGAAAAAAAGAATGATAAATAGATGAAAAAACAAGAAATAAAGAATAAAGAAATCGAGAGGTGATCTGCTGCAGGTCACTTGACAGTTAAGCCTATGAATAAACCAAACATACAATGTGTTCTTTTTCTTCTTCTCCTTCTTCTTTTTCTTCTTGTACTTATTATCATTTCTATCATTAGTTTAATGTTGTTATTATTATTATCTTTAATAAGCAATTATTTTTATTTTCTTATTTATCTGTAAATATTACTATGTTAACTTATTAATTTTGGACATGACTGTAGGGGCCCCCACTGGAAATAAGCTCTCGAGCTTTCGTGGGTTATCCTGTTCAAGCTGACTTAATTTTGATCTGTTATTATTGTATATTGTTGTATGTCGGAAGCTTGTTGTCGAATAAAAATCAATCAATCAATCAATCAATCATACATAAGACAATGTGCTGATATATAATTATCAATGCAACATAATATAATCGGACTTCATTACCGATAACCAATATCGATAGTATGTGCTGAAAAAATCAAATTGTGGCATTTCGATTTCTATCCTGTAAAAGTAAAATAATACTTTTCCTATTCTAATTTTAATGCAAACTTCAGACTCCTAGGCAGAAAACATCGGATAGTTGTCAACTTAGTCGGTTTAATAGTGACGAGTTGCATTTTCTTGAACTTCTCTAGACCAGGCACAGGCCGGGAGAACCTGCACAACAGTGACAAGGCCGCCAGGCTGCAGGGCATGAGAGATCTAGATCAGAGGCAAATTCCCGAAGGGTCCGGTCGGGGCTCCCAGGCAGATCATAATCTCCCGCGATTATATCCATCATCCACCTTGACTGGGACTTCTCAAGCATCAACTATTTCTATTCTAGCAAAGGTAAGTTAGGTTTCCTATCATTTATATTACTTTTTTTTTTTTAGCACTGTCTACCGATTGAATTTAGGACCTGATCTGCTGATAATTGATGATAAATTTATAAGGGGATTCACTAGGTACAGACAGGAAGGATTGGATCTCAGACAGGAATTGGGTTAAAACACCTTTAATAAGGCGACAACGGCCTAGAAACAACAATCAGAATATTACAGACAACAGTCCATTTTCTAGTCTCTCGATCACGATCCCGATCATCTCGGTCTCGGTATCGGTTCAACGATATCAATCCCTATACTCTCCCCCACCAAAAATACCCTAGACCTACGGGGTTTTTTTTTAAATATTATTTTTAACATTTCCAAACTGCTCATAAAACAAGCCAAATCTCGCCCGAGACATATACACGTGAAGCAACAATATCGCAACCAAGCGCGCGTACAGACAAAACATACGACCACCAGTTCTCTTAATATGCTGTGATCGCTATCGACTGTTTTTATGTTGAGTTCAGGATAAATCTATATATTCAGTTCGCTTGTCTGCGCAAGATACCATCAGTACCCAAAAATGTACACTGTAAGAATAACGAACACCGCACCCCAAAAGGATAGCTTTTCCCCGCAAAACAGAGATGCAAAGTGCATAATGTCAAACACCAACAAGAAAAAACTTCCAATACAGATTATCGTCTTAACCTGTTCAAGCATATCCATGAATACCTTTTAAAAAAATCAAAATAAGTAACACCGCACCAGCACAGCTGAGTGCTCTTTTGTTTGATTTCTTTCTAAAAGAAATAACTCGTAGACAAATTTGTAATTTAGCCCTACCTACATGGCTACAGTGTAGGATGTATGTCAACTAAACATACTTCATATCCTCTATTAATGTAAATCCGGTCAGCAGGTCCGGCAAAAAACATTTAAATATATATAACAATATATATACATATTGTTATACCCGATTTCGGGTCAGATATAGTGTTTACCAAAGTATACATGTAGGATGTTAGCGAAACTAACAGCTGTATATGTGTAAATTATAAACTACACTCAATTGGTAGTTCTTCTGTTTCGTTTATCTTTTGGAACACAAATTCTGTGTATATACTGTATAACACTTAGTAAAACACTAGATGCAATGACAGAAAATTCACAGGGAATCACAAGTTTATATACAGTTCCAATTTTCAACAATTCCCAACCGGTTGTATTTATCCTTTAACTGTAAAGATAAGGATCCGACATGTTAATATTAGTCATCAAACACTTCTGAAGAGTGCATAATTCTGCATGAGCCAGAAATAAAGCACATGGGTATGCACCAATATAAATGGTTGACATTAACATACAACATCAGTTGAAATAAGAGTCTGTTAGAATCTATATTAAGAGTCCAGATCAATTAAAACTTAGCGTCCATTTCGTTTCCATCGCGATCCATAGCCCGAATGTGACAGTCCCGCTCTCGACCAAACTGCAATCTTACTCGGCTATAGAGGTAAGTCAATGTAATCGCGGGTCGCGAACTTTCAACCAGTCCTGATCCAATATGTCACAAAAAGCGACAATTTTTTAACAGTGTTGGTAACATGCGAAGTCTATGTTCGAAGTAATTAGCACCCTTTCAATTGGTCCACATGAACGATGCGAGTCACCTTCTTGTTGGCAGCGTTCACCACAAGGAAATTCACTGGGGTTAGTTTTTTCTGCACAACAAACGGCCCAGTCCATCGTGGTGCTAGCTTAGCTGAGAAGTTCTTTTTCGCATTTGACAGAGGTTTAGTCTTCACCATGACTTGGCTTCCTTCAGTGATGCGGCACTCATCACGGCTCTGGTCGTAATATTGTTTGGAGCTACTAACAGCGCGTTGACGATTGTGTGCGATTTCTTCTTGCGTAGGAATGTCTTTGTTTCCCTCAGTCTGTAGGCGGTTAGTCAAGGGAGAAGCCAAGCGCCGTCCAAACATAACTACTGATGGTTCTACACCAAGTGTGTCATGACTACTGCTGTTCAGGGCAAACGCGAGTTCAGCGAGATGAACATCCCACTGTCGATGATCAGATCCGGTGTAAGCTTGAAGCATGGCCTTGATGTTACGATTCACCCTTTCGACCCAGTTCGTTTGGGGGTGATATGGCGTGATAAAGATCTGCTCTATCCCCCAGTCTGTGCAGACAGCTCGCAGAACCTTCCCTCTGAATTGGGGGCCATTGTCCGAGAGCAGGGCTCCTGGAGGTCCATATCTGCAGAACAGCTCCCTCACTAGAGTGGTTGCAACCGACTGGCTGGTAGCTGACTTCAAAGGCAGAATCTCCACAAACTTTGAGAAATGGTCGACAGCCACCAGAATATACTCATGCCCAGCATATGACTTTGGTAAAGGCCCCATGAGATCTACACCAACCTTTTCCCAAGGCCTCGAGGAGGTACTAGACAGCATCTTTCCTTGACGTCTCTGGTAAGAAGGCTTTGTTTGAAGACAAACCTTACAACTGCGAATAAAGCTTCTTACAGACTGCGACATACCACTCCACCAGAGACCCATTGACTTCAACCTTTGAAGTGTCTTCTTTCTCCCAAGATGCCCAGCTATTGGCTTGCAATGACACTCAACTAACACTGCATTCTGAAGCACCTTCGGGATAACTACACATTCATTCTTATACAACACCATTTCCTTCAAACTGAAATCTGAAATCTTCTGAACAGGACCTTGATCCTCCCCACCACCATTCTTTTGCTTTTCAAGGATCTGAATGACTGGCAAAAGATCTGGGTCACTCCGTTGGGCCCTCAGGACAGAATCCTTTGTCAAATCCAAAGGAAGAACGACTTCATCCGTGGCCTCTGACTTGCCAACACAAGATGGGCAAGAGTATTTGTCTACATCCTCCGCCTCTTGAGAACCAATATGGACACAAACCTGGTGATACCACTTATCACAATCATCACATTGTACCCAACCAACCAACTCATCATCTGGGGAAATGCAATCACTGGCCGCACATAAGTCCTTTTCATGTCCGCCACAGACTTGATTCGACAAAACCCTGCTTACAACTCCCACCAAAGGGGCAACACCTTTCTCAGGAATCCTAGATAGTGCGTCCGGGACATGATGCTGCTTTCCAGGCCTATATATCACCTGAAACCGAAAATCCTGAAGCCTCAGAATCCAACGTGCAAGTCGCCCATTTTGCTTCTTCTTCCGAAATAACCAGCAAAGTGCCTGGTGGTCCGTTATAACACGACACTCTCTACCTTCTAGATATGGCCGCCATTTCTCTAGGGCCCATACTACAGCCAAACACTCCTTCTCAGTAGTACTATAATTCCTTTCTGCAGCAGACAAAGACCGACTTGCATAGGCGATAGTTCTCGTCCCAGACGGTTGCTGCTGGATCAGGACTGCACCGACCCCAACATTGCTGGCATCTGTGTGTACAGCAAACCTGGATTCTTCATCAGGGTAGCCTAATATTGGCTCAGTGAGGAGGCTCTCCTTCAAGGCCTGAAAAGCACGAGTGCAGTCAGCAGTCCAATTCCAGGGAACACCTTTCTTCTTCAATCCATGAAGGGGTGCAGCAACATCTGAGAAGCTAGGAATGAATTTCTGATACCATCCGGCCATCCCAAGGAACCTCTCTAATTCCTTGATCGACCTAGGTTGGGGATAGTTAACAATGGTAGACACCTTCTCGGGGTCCATCTTGAGTCCATTTGAGCTGACAACATGCCCAAGATATTTCATTTCTTGGCAGGCAAACTGACATTTCTCAGTATTTACGGTCAGACCCGCTTGTCTTAAGCAACAAAAGATCTCCTGAAGATCAGAGATGTGCTGTTCAACATCCGGAGAGAAACACACAATGTCGTCCAAGTAGACATAGCAATTTCGCCCTATCAGGCCATCAAGCACCTTGGACATCAACCGTTGGAAACTGGCAGGACCATTCACCACACCGAAAGGAAGGACCTTGAAGTGGAATAGACCCCTATGACAAACAAAAGCAGTCTTCTCCTCATCCTCACCTGCAACGCCCATCTGCCAGTATCCACTGCGCAGATCTAATGATGAGAAAACCGAGGCACCATGCAGAGAGCTCAAAATGTCATCCACTGTAGGCATGGGGAAGGCATCAATCTTTGTCACTGTATTCAATTTCCGGTAATCGATACACATCCTGTACTTCCCGTTCTTCTTAGGAACCATCACTACAGGAGCGGCCCAAGGTGAATCTGAAGGCTCAATCTTCCCCATGTCCAGAAGCTTATCCAACTCTTCATCAAGAGCTTGTCTTTTCTCAGGACTCACCTTGTACGGGTGAGAGCGGATGGGGGAAGCCCCTCCTACATCAATTCTATGAATAGCCATGTTCGTATGACCAGGTACCTCACTAAACACAGTTGGGAAGTCTTGAAACACCTGATCTAATTTCAGTCTATCTGTTTCAGTTAGATCAAGTTTCTTCATCTCATCCTCAGCGTGGAGATAAGTATCGACTTCTTCTCCAACATGTGACATCTCCTGCCCTCCATTCAACGAGAACTTAACTGGCCGCTCATTGGCCCCATTACTACTTGTGCTATAACTACGACTGCCAAAATCTATGATAAGTTTCACCTTTTCGGCAAAGTCAGCACCAAGGAGGACAGGTACTGGGAGCCTACCAACCACATGAAAGACCTCAGTCGCAGTGCTGCCTCCTAGACCCACTTGCAGGGATGCTAAACCATCAGGCACTAAGGCAGTTTCATTGATCATGCCTAACACCCCTTCAGTTTCATGAGTAACCTCTACCCCTAACTCCTTACACAATTCAAAGGTGACCAGGGAAACCTCTGACCCCGAGTCCAGCAGGGCTCGGGTCTTCACCACTCTGCCATCTAGACCCTGAACAACAACATCTGCAATTGTAGCATCACCCCTATCCTTTGCAATGAAATTGCACCTTGGCGACGGTTCTCGAGCAAAGCCTTGTGGAGGTCCACCCTGGAAACCCGACCCCGTGGCCCCCGGAGGTACCGGACAGTTGGCAATTCTGTGCCCGAGCTGGCCACACCGGTAGCAAGCAGCATTAAAGGATCTACGTCCAGGGGGGTTACTGCTTGCACCTGTCCGTCGTGGAGTGGAGGGATCACTCCCTGAGGTCGCGTTACCAGCATAATTCGCCCCTCTCTGGATCATTAACTCGTCCGCCTTGCGCGCAACTACCATGAGGGATGTGGCTTGTAGCTCCCTCAGTTTCAACCTCAACACTTCATCGGGTACTCTCTCTAAGAACTGGTCTATCATGATCAGATTGAGCCCCTTAGAGACTTCAGGCATCTCTATTGCCTCCTGGGGTATTTCCACCCACTTCAAAAAATAGTCTTGTAAATAACTAGCGAATTCTTCATAACTTTCATTGGTCTTCTTATGTTCTTTTTTTAACTTTATTCGGTATGCCTCCGGAGTGAGGTGGTACCTTCTTTTGATGGCCAGGACAACATCGTCGTAGTCATTCTGTTCTCTGGCACTCAGGGCGTGGAATGCCTGCTGAGCTCTTCCGGTCAGATATGGTTCTAACAGCCGAGGCCATTCACTCTTTGGCTTGTTTGCTGCCAGGGCTAGTCGCTCAAAAGTGCTAAGGTAGCACACCACATCATCATCGCTACTTAGCTGATGTAATCCCTTTAACGGAGGCCCAGTTTGTGCAGAGCTACCGATTGCAGCAGACAGTAAGGATTTGCATAATTTCTCAGTCTCATGATGATGAGAATCTTCAAGGTGCTTCATGACCCGCAAAAGGTCATCCACACCCACACCTGTATTTTTTGGTTCATCCTCTACCAGCTTAGGCAAATCACATAAACATGAGATCCGCTCTTGCTTGGTCTTTACAGCATTGGTATCAATATGATTCAATTCACACAAGTGTGCTATGTGCTCAGCTGTAAATCTGCCGAGATATGCTGATCGGTCTGTCATGGTTAATTTTATCTTTCATTGAGCACTGAACTAGACTAGATCTAGATCTAGTTTAAATTTAATTTAGTGACCTATTGAACATGTGTGTTTTAGTGTATGGTGTATGGTTAGTGAGATGGTCTAGACTACTAGATCTACTATTTTAATCAACTTTTATTTATTTAGTCTAGACCCTATGTATTTATTTATTTTTTATTTTATTTTTAATGTTACTTCACTAGACTCTAGACTAGATCTAGAGTCTACTTGTTTAATAGCTACCTTAACCTTGATTAGTCTTTCTGTAGAGTCTAGATCTAGACCCTAGATCTACTACTACTACAACAAGTACTAGGCCTACACAACGCACTATGCACTAATCAATCATGACCACTATGAGAGACACCACACCACAATATCCTCGTTTAGTTGCTGAAATTAAAGGCTTTTGACAAGTACCAGCATAGACATAGACTCTAGACATATTATATTAGACAACAAGTGGGGCAACAACAGTCACACACTGCATGAACCGACCGTGTCAATTTCTCACCCAATCCTTAGATTTCCAAAAGGCCATAGCACAAAGAAATCCTGCCGATTACGCCAGTATAAGGGGATTCACTAGGTACAGACAGGAAGGATTGGATCTCAGACAGGAATTGGGTTAAAACACCTTTAATAAGGCGACAACGGCCTAGAAACAACAATCAGAATATTACAGACAACAGTCCATTTTCTAGTCTCTCGATCACGATCCCGATCATCTCGGTCTCGGTATCGGTTCAACGATATCAATCCCTATAAATTGATATTAGATCTAGTCTAGTCTAACTTAGATCTAACAGTTAGGTCTAGATCTAACTTTAGACTAGATCTAGAAATCTAGGCCTAGATCTAATTGATGATTGATACTGAGCTGAGTGAGTAATGGTGATACTATTACTGATAGTCATACTGATCAGTACTGATAGACTAGTGATTGATAACGTCTTCATCCAATTTAAAGTTAAAGTTAAATTAAATTAAAATTAAAAAAGGAAAGTGATGTCTAATTTTGGCGTCGGCTGTTGCTAATTCTAAACAAAGTAGACTTTAAAAGGCCCATTTCATTTGGCGATGGTATTGCTGATTTTCGCCGGAATCCCTGACTTCTTTTTCTCTAAAATCACCTGATCACTTACTGTATGCGTGACCTTTCAGGTGCTATTAATTCAATTACCATGGCATAAGTCAGGCCTCAAAACCCATCTTTTCAAGCAAATGTGAAGCCCATGACTAGTAGTATTTGGAGGAGCGGGCACCTTTGACAGTTTGAGTATGAGTTTGAATGTTTGAAACAGCTAAATGGCGCCATACACAATTAGCGCTGCGGATCATCATCATTTTCTTGCCTTTCTTTCAACCTTTCAACTTTGCTATTACTGCTTGTGCTACAATTTACAAACTTCTAACACATCAATCGCTCTAACTTAGATAGTCCAAGACTAGATCTAGAGATATTTTTTCATCTGCGACAAACATAGATGATACTGATAGAGCGTCAATGCATGCATATATGGTTCTATAACGATTGCAGTTCTAGTTGACTATTTGTACTTGTAGTCTTAGATCTAACAGATTCTGTTCGATTTTTTTTTCAGAGACAGTGTGCAACTTCAATAAAGCCAAAGGAGGTCAAGTGTAGTTGTTAAATTCACACTGAGTTTAGGTTCTACTCTTAACGTTCATTTGAGTTACAAATACAAAACAAATGTAACATTAGATCCTCTACCAATTTAGACTCCACTATATTGCTATAAGGAAAACAAGTTGATTTTTATATTTCTAATTTGTTCTCTATCCAACACTGTATACAGGATCTTCAAGCTCAGTTACAATTCATGTAGATCTAGAGCAGCTATGGAAGAAAATTTAGAAAAGGTTTTGGAACGGCTGTCAGAATTCTTCCACAATACAACCCATTATATTCAGCCAACTTATGATGCAGCCATACTGGAAGTGAACCAATATCTCTCCTCCTTTGACTGGGAGAAACTAAGAGAAGAATGGATGGATCTTGGCAAGCAAGGCATTCAACTTACACTTGCTGCAGCTGATGGTAGGTTTTTGTATATATTCTAAGTTTAAAAGCATGAGCTGAGGAGAACAGACCCATTTACATGTATTCCTTTCTTCATAAAAATGTACTAGATGAAAAGTAATTTACATATAAATTAAAATCAATAATGTCATAGGACTGAGGTTGATAAGCCATGTAATTTATCTCCTGTATATTTGACCCATAGACCATCAATTTCCCTCATTCTGTGAGCTTGATAAAGGAACCACATGTTCATTAGGCAATGGGCTAACTTTAATTTGTATGAAGGCTTTCATTGTATGCAAATTAGGTTTTATACTCTATCTAGAAGCAAAGTGCATTTGTGTGATTCTCATGAGCAAAGTGACATCTACAGTAGATAGTAAAGTAGTAAAAGTTCTTGCCGGGTTACATGTAATAATACCATCATCTTGGTGTTGTCGGTAGCGATTCTATACTCATTCCTGATCACTTTTCCAAGTATTGTATTTGATGTCAATTTCATGGCGTAAATATCATCTTTCTCCAATATTGACAGCATTTACCTTTGATGGGCAGTGTTTGAAATTAGTGCCCTGTAATCAATTTTCCTATTTAGATGTGCAAAATATATAACTTTACATTTTATGACAACATAAATGTGTGGTAGAAGTCTGTAACTGATTTGCAATTGCATTTGTGATGGTGTTCTTCCAGGCATACAGAAAGAACTTCCAAAACTACAGGAGAAGGCCTCACATTGGATTCAAGAGACGATTAAGAAGGGAGAACAGCTGCCATGGAATAGCAGAACAGTATGGACAGTGTTCTTACTCACGCTTACATTTCTTTGGATCATGTCTTCTCCAAGAAATAAGAACAGGCGCAAGGAGAAGAAGGAAGGAAACATAAAAGTAGAAGGTAAGCCAAGTACCCTTGTGATGTCTCACGGTGATAATGGTAGTATACAAATTGATGTTTTCTTTTATGTCAGAATAATCTACATATATATGACACACGTGTGTAGAATGTAGAACTTTATACTTTACACACTCAGCAAAAAATGACTGAAATCAAAGATACGAGTTCCATTTATCAGTGAATGCGACAATCTGTTCTTTTACATCAAAGTGATCTTCAGTAGATGATGACTTACTCACAGCCGCTTTATGACATAACTTTGTGATTTGATTGAATTAAGATAATATAGATTGTATAATTTCCATGGACATTATACATGTACATGTTAACAAAAAGCTAACATGGGGCTTGTTGTCACTTGGCCCAAAAATATAGAAATTTAAAGATAAAAGTTCCATTGATACCTGTATTGTTCAATATGTGAAGTTATCTTCATTAAATGATGACATACCCAAATCGAAGTAAGGTACCTTTGGTAGTATATAGCTATAAGCACCTCTGATCACTTTCCACAAGTTTCACAAACGTTATATACCGGGGGTGATCTGTTCTATCGGCTTATTTCTCAAAGATATGTGGTAATGGTTGCAATTCAATTCTATGCTAGGTTTAGGCTTGAGGTTAGGGTTAAGTGCAACAATTAATATTGAGTCCAAGGTAAGAATAGGATTAGTGTTAGAAATATACAGTTGATCATTTGTTACCGAAGTATGCTTTGAAGAAGTATCTGTAGTTGTTTCCTTATCAGACATACCACAGCATTGTTTTAGTACTGTGAGAAAGAGAGTGCCTCTTATTACATGTACTGACTGTAACCTATAGATTGTTAATTCACCAATTACATTGAAATCTAAAACTGTACTCATGATGAGGAAATAGCTCACATGCTTAATAATTTGTACATCTTGTGTTTTACAAATACATGTAACAAAAGTGTTTTCATATCTTCAGAAGATTAAAAACTAACATGGATCAATATTATGTACATGTATTTGTCAAAGAATTGCATCTATGTTTTGCTTTACACTCAATCACCCATAATAATGTGAAATAATGTGAAGATCTGCATCTTCAATTCAGCTTAATACACTGAAGATAGAGGGTCTGTTTACATCTTCATGAGATTGAAAAGTATTCACCTGATTTTTTCATCACAAATCTAAGACACCTCATTACTTTACACCTATTTAACACCATTACACAGGCACATGTTACATCTTCAGCACTTATATATTGTGGCATTTTAAGTATGACAATTTTCAAAAGCAAGTTTTATGATGATTTGTCATTTGTGTATGTAAAAAAGGGGTACATTACATCTTCAAAAGATTGGTAATAGTGTTTGAAACTTTGAATCATGGACCATTTTCTAAATGGGACATCACTTGAGACCAGCTGCTGACAATGATGGTCTTACATGTATGGTCCACCAGAAACTGTGTCAGAACGGAGGCATTTTAGAATGATGTGTTGGTCTCATGGGCCACGTTCTTGGGAACCCTCACTTTCAGACCACACCAAGAGAAAAACATGTCTGTTTTGCGGGCTTGATCCATATTGCATTGTTATTACACTAATCTATTCACTCCTCTTTTATTTTTACAGATCAAATGATATTCAGCTTGTTCGATCTTGCCAAGGTAGGATAAACATGTTTTATTGTGCCTTTGTGGTAGTCAATCTTTACATTTTTATCTGCAAATGAAACAAGTAAGAAGAATAAAATCAAACAGGTAGGATTTGAGCCATCATCTAATAAAAAAAACTTGACTTTTACATGTAGGGCCTACAATATCTCAAGGATATTTCATGTAGTAGTACAACATGAAATGAGACAGGAATGCTGAAGATTCTCTTCCTCCTAACTTATCAGTATGATAGCATCCCTGACAGAGGATCAAATTTGTAGGAAGGAAATGTATATTTTTAAATAGATCGTATTGATCTTGATATCACTATATTAGCCATCATGGAAAATGTAAATATTACAAACTGCAACAATGCAAATGCAGGTGTTTGTGAGAAGCATTGCAGCTACATGTTTGTGTACACTGTACAACATTTTCTTTAATTGCTTTTCCTCTTCAACAGGCCTCTTATGTGAAGGCCAATGCCTTAGAAGTGATGGATATTGTAGATGTTCTTCATATTGATCCAAACTATTCAGTCTCTGATGACAAGATGACACTCTTTCTGGTAAGCGTAATGTTCTTTCCTATGTATACATGTAGTTGAAACCATATGTACGCTAAAATCATGATGCAACCTAAATAACATTGTTTTAAAAAAATGTGCATGCAATTAATATGTAATATTGCACTATTATATGTACTATTCTATTCATTGAAATATTCACTTGAGTTTTAAAAATAAGTTTTAAAATGTGAATACAGAATAAGAATTTGTTTAAATATTGGAAAAATGTTATGAATATGTTCTTTCTTTCTGTTATAGTGTGCATGCCTTGGAGGAAATACATGCCTTGTGAGCTATCTCTTGAAAAGAGGTGGGTTGTGTGATCAATGAAAATTACTATTTTAACCAGTGTTTGTCAGCATTCTGTATACAAATTTGGACCCAGATTTTTTGTCTATAGATGGACAATAACACAGTTGCAAATTTTGCAGAAAGACATTAAAGACCTAAATACATGAATACTTTT
Source organism: Strongylocentrotus droebachiensis (assembly GCA_035222895.1). Taxonomy (NCBI): domain Eukaryota; kingdom Metazoa; phylum Echinodermata; class Echinoidea; order Camarodonta; family Strongylocentrotidae; genus Strongylocentrotus; species Strongylocentrotus droebachiensis. The sequence continues at coordinate 27,059 of JAVYIG010012710.1, forward strand.
TCTATCAACCTGACCATAACATATTTATGTACACATTATAAAGAGTTTACCTTATTAATGCATTTTCTGAAGTATATGCAATTTCTTGTTTAAGTGAAATATTTGTATTCAAAATTGTGAGTTATACACTACATATATATGCTCAAGGATTTATTCACTGAAGAAACAGGGTTGATAGGGTTAAAGATTGGTTATGTTAAATCCAGCTTTGAAATTATGAATTTGGTTAGTTTTGGGATTTGACCACAATTGTTGCTGGTGAATTTGCCATAGCTAGGACCCTAGAATCATAGTAAGCTCATGTGTTCTTCTTTTTAATATTGTTATGATAGGAGCTGATGTGAAAAGCAGGAATGCACATGGGGACACCTGCCTCCATCTTGTGGTGTTTGCAACATCAGGTTCAAGACATCCAACCAAACGCCTTGTTGAAATTCTACTCAAAAGTGGTACGACTCCTTATAAAAGTGTTATTTCAAAGGGTAGAAGCGTGGGGGAGGTGAGGGTAAAGACAACCCATATTTTTTTTTAAATCCTACATTTTGGAATACCTACGACCAGTTTTTTCCCTTGTATAAAACGCTGTGACCCTTTTTTTCTCCATATGTTGGAAAATTTGCTGCTTTTATGTCAGTAAGCCTCGGTATTGCAAATCATATTGATGTACCAATGGGTAAATGGGAGAAAAGTCCTTTGTTTTGAGAAAATGAGGGATCCAATTTCAAAATTCAATGTACTGGTAAGTAACATATATCTTGTTTTATCATGACTTTTGATGAGCGATTTCACTAAAATATGTCCTATGCTTTGAAGCTACTTGGAGAATTTCATCATTATTAAACATGTGAGAATTATATGATTATATATATTGTGAACAGGGGCAGATGCGAATGGGCAGAACACTACAGGGGACACCCCCTTACACATTGCAGCCATGACTAATGATCCAGATATGATTCAGCTTCTCGTGCTCTATGGTAAGATATCTAGTCAATTCATTAGAGTGGTTCACTAACTAATTTTCTGCATCCTTTTTGAACAAAGGTTGTTCTTCACAACCTGAAAGCTAGTCCGATGCTTGCCCAACATAGCAACAAGTAAAGTATGCAGACTGGATTCAAGTGTTGTAGTTCATTTATTAATAACAGGTTGATGGAATAACCCGTCCTAGGTCCCAAGGAAAGAATTTAAAGAAACATCCATAAATTTGAATATGCTAGTAAACCTGGCTATTCAATTGGGTGATATTGTTCTGAATTTATAAAATGCATACTTTAAGTCTGTGTTATTTGGAACGAGACAAGAATATTCAGGCCTATGACAGGTATAGTATTAAGGCCTCATTAAAATTGTTCATAACTTTTATAAGTACAATGATATGTATGATTTTAGAAATGTTTATAGTGCGGTACAAAAAGAATTCTTATTGAAAATCAACAAGAATCCCCTTTGCTTTCACTATGACAAATGGATGCCCTTTCTTAAAATTATCAGGTAAGTTTTTTTTCCCACTATTTTCTGGTTATATTCTAAGAGTAAAGACAAATTGAAGTACCGTATGTAAAATAAAAATGATCTGAATTTACATTTTCTGAAGTCAGAAATTTCTTAGAATAATTTAGAATGACTAAATATATATTTTCAAAACTTATTTTAGAGATAGATTATATTTAACAGCAAAGTGTTATTTCCAGAGTGAATATAGAGAGAATTTATAATTCATTACCAAGTTTCTCTTTGTTCGTTTTCAGGAGCCAATCCGTCAATCAGCACCTTTGATGGCATCCTACCGATTCATATTGCAGCAAATGCAGGTTAGTCATATATACCGGTATGGACTCTGTAAATCATTTTATTTCATTTCACTGTAAAGCATGGGTTGTCTAAGTGAATTCCTCTGTCTAGAAATCCCCAATCAATTGATTAAGGTCCAAACGAAAATCATATTAGTCATATCGTTCCTATTTTCACGAAGTGACGGTAGTGCGGACAATCGTCACGCAAATTGAATGCGATTTTCCTCACTACCGTCACTTCGTAAAAATAGGGACGATATTATTAATTCATTTTAATGTACGTGTGTGTGCGTTTGAGGTGGGGGGAAGAGGGAGGGGGGTGGTCAGTCAAATAAATATTCTCTCCAATTCAAGCAAATGAAACAGTGTTAGTGAATTTTGCTTGACATTTGTAAAAGATATAGGAGAGGGTTATACCCAATAAAGCATGTTTGGTCAAGGGATGGATGACTTTACCTTGTAAAAATTGGCCACACAGCAATTGACATATCCACCACCGTGCCTTCTTCTTTTCTAGGTTACATGTCGGCTGCCAAGCTTCTGATGGTGAAACTGGAGAGCACTGCAGGATGGAGAGAAGGGGATACCCCTCCTAAAGTCACCATTGGACTACTCAGTCCTGAGAAGGCCCACCTTGTCATGTCTTCAAAGCCAAAGAGGATGGCCTATTCTACATGCTGAATAGCATTTCAATATCCTAGAGTCTGCCCTATTGAGACACATGACCTTCCCTTGCGAGTACAGTGTTCACATAGAGGATGTTATCCCTTCTTAAAGCCCACAGCAGGCACTACAAAATCTGACTGCTCATCTTATTTCTTTAAAATAAAATTGCAAAAATTAGCATAAGATATCGAATTTCAAATGTGTAGAATCTTTCTGGAGGTTTCTTTTGGTAATATGAAAAATAAAATTCCAATCTTACATAAGGGTACTGCATGCCTTTCAATGGGTAAAATCGGCCTGGACTGATGCAGGTTAGACCAAATTTGTAGAGGGAAATGTGTAAGGAAGTGCAACATAATTTTTAGTTCAAACTATGCCGTTTATGAGTAATTGGGGCAGGGTTGCCCATGGCTTCCCGCCTAACAAAATATGGCATGATTAATGTACAAAAATGCTTACAAACCCATCTTTCAGTTCTTTCACCCCACGCAAATTGTGAACTGTTTGTGAGATATTCTTCACCCTGTTCACCCCAAGTCAAACTGAAAACTAAATCACCTGTCAGATATGCCAAATTTAGTCATTGAAAAAATGAAGATGTAAACATTAGTTTAAAGTTAGTTCATCGGTTTATACTTGGAAGCATAAAAGAGAGTAATAGAATGGAAAGATAATGGGATAGACTGTATGTACAAAAAGCAAGTTGTGTAATCAGTTTTTACATTGTACTTCATTTGTTAATGTATTTTGTGTATATACATTTTATAACTACAATTTTATTATAATATGAGCTTGTTTGTTTCAATATGAATCACAGAAAAGGAATGTTAAGTTAGTGTGACTTGTTTATGCTTACCTGAACTTTCATGTTTTATTTATTACATAGTGTTTTAAAAGAGAAAAGACGGTTATTCAGATTTGTATTTTTTTGTGCAAAGGTATATCATATTTTATTGTTGATATTGTAGGAATTGTATAAATAGCTGTATAGATATATTAAAGGGGATGTCTATTTTGGTTAATAACACTGTAAATAATCATAAATTTACACTGGATACAAATAGTAGGGGCTGTTTCATTCTTTAATCAACAAAATAATGACAAGCATATAATATGTTAAAAGTTGCATTTGGAATCAACAAAAATTGACAATCTGCAATACAGGAACAAATCACTACCCCTCAAGAATATATGATTCTTCCCAGGTGTACAAATACGTAAAAGGCTTATCAATAGTATGGATGAAGAATTTTTTTAATAATTTGATCCAATATGTTCAGTCATGTAATGCTACATGATGAAGGGCACTTCCTTACCTCTTTCTTTGACGATGTTGTATATTTATAGATAGTCGAGTTTAGTTTTTCACTTTAAAAAGATGAAAAAAGTTCAGTTGCAAATCATATAACTTGCCAGTAAGTTGATACAACATGCCTTAAAGTTATTCATGACAAAAGTACTTAACTTTCATTTGGAAGTAAAATCATTTTATATTCAAAGACTGAACCATACTTTGTCAATTTTGTATTATTTGTCATCTATTTAATCAATTTTAATTGTTTTAGCAGTCAAAGACAACCAGTATGTAATCACCATTTGGTTGCATCTGCTTTGATATTATTCTAGCTATACGGTTGAGTGCTAATCATATGATTGCATTGTGAAAGAAACTTTGTGGAAGCAAGCAGAAAAGATTGATCATGTACCACATAAGAAGTGGTCTATACCGTGAGGTTTTTAATCATCAAAATGACAGAAATGTGTACATGGGACCTCACAAATATGTGGCATGAAAGTGTTGTTGACTCTTAGCTTTAATTTGTCATATTTCGAGTATATTCTAACAGACATGAACAAAATGAAAAAGCTCACAAATTATTTTTCACCTTTCCAAGAACTAGACCTTTTCTTTAAAGGGGAAATCCACCCTGATAATTACTTTGGTTTTAATCAAAGCAGAAAAATAAGAAGAAACAAATTAATGAAAGTTTGAGCAATAACCAATGTAATTTTTGAGGTTGTCATCAATGAAACATAAATTGGCAACACTGAAGTATCTTGCGAGCTCCTCCAATTTGCTGTACAGACAATTTCATTTTCATAGTTACTGATGATGGAAAGGATTGATTTCATACAAGGGTTGTATTAAAACATATTTGCAATGATTATATTTTTGGTGCATGATTGATTGACTTCCCCTTTAATCTGATTATAAAAAAGATTGAACATGAAATCAACAATGATAAAGGATAACTGAATCCCCATTAGGACATGAAATGATAAAGCACTAAAAGAAACACAGACCAAATTTTATGTGCAATTACACAAAGAGAACACAAGCCAATGCCTTGTTACAAAAACCAAAATTAACACAACTCGTATGCATCTGTATACTGTGATATACAGTTATGTGATCCACAATAGGCTTATCTAATTTATATTTTAAAGGCAGATTTCATCTTAAAGCTCAGATATGACGTAGTAAACCGCCGCCAAAAACCCACTGCATATTTCTATTACATGTTGATGAGCTCTGCATTACAAGAATAAAGATACAGAAATGTTATTAAGTGTATTACACTTTGGGTCATTATGAAGAAGAAGAAAATGCCTTGGAGTTGACATGTATCTGAACAAGCCTTTAAATGGCTTACTGCCTCGTGTACGATGTCACATCCTCAAAGGCATTACTTTTATTTACATACAGCTGTTTACAGTTTGATTTTATACACATAGATGAACATACATGCATCTATTTACAAAACATGGTCTTATTTACCAGACTGTATGAGTGAATTGATCATCAGTAAGGTTATATACAAACAAAATCTTTGAAAATACTTTCACATGCACCAGAGCAGTTGATTTCATCACTCCAAACTTGGCAAGTTTTCACAGTATACCTGAGAAAGTGTCCAAAAGGTGTGTTTACTAATAAGTTTGTTAGTCATAACTGGTACATAGTTATATTGTTATTTGAACACTACTGTAAAACCAGCTCATGAGTGTGCGGCTTCACAAAATTTGTCATTTTTGCAGCAAAATTGTGCAATAACAGGTGTGACAATTTGAATTTTACAATAAGTGAAAGTTTCTTGCCCGAAATCGGCTGTCACAAACAGCTCACATAAATTTCTGGTACACGTATGACAGTACCATGACTGTAAAAAATCTTCTGTATGCGTTTTTTTCTATACCTGCATATTACCATTCTTGCAGTCAAATTCAAGCCTGAAACCACTTTCACAAGCCACAGAAAGCAGGTGGTTTACTGAGCACTGGATTTCATCAACATACTTACATGTACCACACTTTACATTATTGTATCTCATATCAGTTACCTTTTTTTTTATCCCCACTTGCCATTCATGTAATACACAAAAAATGTTGTGGTAAACTGCTGCACATTAGCGGTTGCTTTTGAGCAATAGATGGCGCTTTTCTAAGGCCTCACTGGGCGTGACTCTAGCATGATGTGTTCAAGATGTCACTACCCAGTAATGTTTTTAAAGGTGCCTTCTAGCAGCCCAGTGCACTCACTTTAGATCATCTACCCATTGCATAATCTTACCCCACATAGACCCAAGATGGTCTAGACATACTCGGCCACATCACATTATAGCAATGCAATACTGGCTCCAAAAACATTTAATACATTTGCCCTTGGGACAATATTTACCCTGCAAAGAAGATAGACAGAGATAGTTTAGGATTTTCATTTAGAATAATGAAGAAATATGAAGATGCCACTGTGAAAGAACAGACAAAGGGACAAACAGAGAGAGAGAGATGGAGGGAGAGAAGAAAAATAATTTTAAACCAAAACTTTTATCCTTTTTCTATCCATTACTTCTCTTACACTAGAAAATCAATTGGTTTTAAAAAACAATTCTTATATGAAAAAAGATAAATCTTTATTTCAGATCTCATCCCCCAGTTAGAGCCTCATTAAAGGAAGTTCAAATTTGTCCAAATAAACATGTCAAAAGCACTAGAAGTAGGGAAATTTGTAGGAATTATCTTCCTTTAATTGCTTTGACTCATGATCCTGGTAAAGCAGGCAACTCATCATTTAATTAATAATGGTTCCTGTAAGAATCTGATGATAAAACCTAGAACACAAGTAAGGAAAGTAGAATAAGAAAGAGAAAAGGTGCAGGGGGGAACAGACAAAACACAAACACATACATCTCCTTCCACAACCTTTCTATATTATGTGACCAAGCAAGCTAGGCTTGTTGGTCGGCACTCTGTCATTGTGGCGGCATGGGGATTCCCCTGGGATCCATAGAGCTAGTCTCTGTAAGGTTCTTGATAAGCTGGGCCAGCCAGCGCTTGGTGGAGTTGTCGTCCTTGAGGACCGCCATGAAGGTCTGGTCCTTGAGCTGGTCTGGAAGGCACTGCCTGAGTGCACCCCGGGCTCTGCGTGCAGATAAGAAGTAGAAGAGACGATCATGAATTTATGAATCTGCACTAGTTTGGCCAGGAGGGATTAGACCTCCCTGCATGGTCACTGACAGGTGGTTATCTCATCAAATCAGCTCGCAATTATCATAAGAAAAAGGGGATTGCTATATAGACGGCACTAGAAGTGCAGTCCCACTTGAACATTCTGTTTCTGTATGGTGCATATTGTTTTGAAGGAGTGGAAGGGCTCTAACTCATATCATTACACATGTACACAGAGGTAATGCCCTACTGGCTCGAAAACACATGATATCATATGAAATAATTTTCCAGTTCACACCTCTAGAATGGTTTTAAAATGATCACCCTAGCTTGAGCTATAGCAACCATCATCAGCCCACAGTGGAATTCAAGTATTCTGCAAGGTATACCTATCTCACACCTGGGTTGAGAAAGACAGCTGTAGATAACATGCCTTGTGTGAGGACATAGACACTTGGCAAAGATTTTACCCCATGACCTTTTGACAGAGATTGAAGTGAATTAACAATATCTCAATGTACCCAAATTGTTTGCATTCATCAAAATGGCAAGGTCAAAACTGTACTTTAAATGCTTCATTATTTATGCTTGTTAATGCTTTTAAAGGGCCAATGTTTCTTATTTACACTACGGTTCTGAACATTTGCCCCCAAATTCTGAACTTTTTGATTCATTCACTTTGAGGGTAGTTCACATACAAGTTATTTGTGTTGTAGAAGCAGGCTTGATTATTCATTAAATACATTTCATGTTTAAACATAAATTGGTTCCTCTCACTAATTTGGGTTCATATGGCAACAGGTCTATAACAAAATTCAGGTACAACAGTTCAATGTGAACTACAGTGTGTTCTCTCAAAAGAAGGGATCCTTTCACAAGAGATTTTTGACTACATTACTGCAAATAAGTATTTACCTTTGGTTATCTGAAAGTCTGAGGTAGCATCTAACAACGTGCTTCAAGAGCCTTGCAGATGGTTCCTTCGCCAGCGCTATCACCATCTTACCCTGCAAGCAATCATAACAAGATGAGATGCATGAATTTCAGATGAATAGACAAAATACATTTGATATGTGTGAAGAAAGTCATTTATCAAGCATAGTGCTACAACTCCCTACTATGCATATTGCCCACTGACAGGAAGAACATTTAAGTTTTTCAGTGACACGCAACTCTCATTTACCAGAGATATTCTCTTTTTCGAGGGAAAGCATTGCTTAACTTGTTAAACCTAATAACGCATTAGACAGTCTTTGTGAATAACTTATGAATACAAGACCTTTTTCTCTATCACTGACAAAGAGGGAAAAGATCACTCCTTCTGCAAGTGACACATCTTTTAAATGGGGTTTGTATTATATTTTGAAAAATATTGTTTCAGACAATAGGCTTGCTTTATTTGCTGGTGTACTTTTAAAGGGGTTATTCTGCAAAGATATCTGAATAACAATGCTGAAAGACGAAGATGACTAACAGAGGTCAGATAATAAAATGGTGATAAGTTTCAGTTGTCATCCTCTAGTTGTGTTTAAATATGACACTGCAGAGAACTGTTGCGTGGCTAGCGCTATAAGCGTCCCTAGACGGTGTGTGCGCTCTATGGCCCGAATTCACAAAAGAGGTTTAGATTTAAAGATGAAGTTGAGTTCTGGTCATGCGATTGCATTGTGAAAGAAACGGTGTGGAACCGACCAGAAAAGGTTGATCATCTAGCATATAAGAATTTGTGTGTATTGCAAGGTTCTGGAATCATCAAAATGATAAGAAATTTGGCCAAGTCTTGGTAAAGTTACAAACACTGTACACAGAAAGATGTATATGGGACTACACGAACACGTGGCGTAAAAAGCCGGCCCCCCGATTTTTACGATGTTACATGCATATTTAGAATATAAAGGCATTTAAAGAGCCATGCTTTTCAGGGAACATGTCTTATCTGATGTTCTTCCACACTTGCATAATAAGAATGAGTAATGCTCACAAATGATTTTTCACCTCTTCCCAGAACTCAACCTTCTCTTTAACCCATGGTTTAGTTTAAACCTTCATTTACATAACCCATGGTTTAAAATTAGCGCAAAATAAGCACAACACAGTCAAGAGGTCCAATATTAAACGCGCACAAGACAAGGTACGCTTATTTGCGCTAATTTTTAAACCATGGGTTATGTAAATGAAGGTTTAAACCATGGGTTAAATGTAAACCTCCTTTGTGAATTCGGGCCTATAAGTTTACACTATTATTATTGTTATTATTAAACACATCATGTTGGGAATGCTATTTTTCTTTTGATACTTACTAGTATCATAGCAACATGAGAGAATCTCTCGTACGTCTGACAGATGTAGGAGAGACCTGTCTCATCTAGAAGAATCTTCTGCAGTATGAAGGTAGCAACCTGAACAAAAGACAGGAAGATAAGGAGAATACTGATGTCACCGTTGAAGTTAGGTTGCCAAAATATAACATGAAATGTGACTTTATTTACATACAAGTTTTGTTTCCTTATTTTTATTTCTCAATGTATATTATCTTTCTTTTGACAGTTTTTTTAGAAGAAAAGTACAAATCACTTACCGGTAAACAAAAATAATTAAAAAAAATTAAATCCAAGAAAAAGAAAATGATGATTTTGATGGTGTAGTCTAAATTCTGTCTAAAATGTCAGTTAAAGTTATGACAAAGCTTACTATTTGTAATCGAAACAAGGCATGCCATATTTCCTTTAGAAAGAAAAAAGAATTTCATGAAATTACCTAACAAAGACATAAGTTGGCTTTACGTCTAAAAAGAGACTCAGTTTCAGCCCCATGCACCTTTATATAGCCTGAAATAGCTTCAACCAAACAATTACTGAGCCTGAAATCTGGTAACAATGTAAAAACCTGCCTGGCTCTTCTCATGGATGTAAACTTACTGTTTTTGAGAGCTCACTGCCACTCTCCATGATCCTCAAACAGAGTGGGATGATCTCTGTCGTCAGTAAGAAATTGATAACCTCTTGTTCATCAGTCTGCAAAAAAAAGGAAAAGAATTACAAAACTATATAATATAAATTACAATCAAATATAAAAGCAAAACTTGCAGAGGGGGAGATCAAAAACCACAGAGGTATATCGGGGATCATCCTCTGCCTAAAACTACAATATTAAAATATGATAGTTTTTTTTAATTAAACAAACACATACAACAAAACAAAACTAGATGGACCTTCGACTGCACGCATTCGAAAATGATGCCTTCGCCATGGAGCAATTTTACAAACCAATACAGAAGCAATTTTTAAAATTGAAGTTTGATTGTAATCCACTAAAAGATTCTCAGAATAATGTGACAACCCGAAAACATAATACCTCTGGCTACTTTGTAGCGGAGTCATAAAAATATATTACCAGCAAATCTATGTGTGGGGTGAGTGGTACTGGTAGTGGGGTGGTGGTACCAATAAATACAATATATAGAGGGAATGAATATCAGGAAATATGCCATGGAGCAATTTTACAAACCAATACAGAAGCAATTTTTAAAATTGAAGTTTGATTGTAATCCACTAAAAGATTCTCAGAATAATGTGACAACCCGAAAACATAATACCTCTGGCTACTTTGTAGCGGAGTCATAAAAATATATTACCAGCAAATCTATGTGTGGGGTGAGTGGTACTGGTAGTGGGGTGGTGGTACCAATAAATACAATATATAGAGGGAATGAATATCAGGAAAATAAAAATAATAGGATGAATGAAAAGAGATGAACCCTGTCACATGCAGCATGTAAGGATACTCTGGAAGGAACTCACATATTACATAAATGCACCAACATTGAAACCTTTTGAGAATCAGTTTCTGTCAAACTTCAATTATAGTTAATTTACTTTTAAATATTATTCAATAATAATTTCTAGTAACTTCAGATCCATTACCTCTCCTGTTTTATTCTTTCATGCAGGAAGTGCAAAGTGGAGTTTCTGATGTGGACTGCAGCATTCTATACTATAGAGACAAGTTATACCAGCTTTGAGCTATACAAGAACTGCATATTATTATCATCATTATGTTCATGCTCCAAATATCATAATACAGAGTTATGTCAAGCTGACAATTTCATAGTCCATGCATTCTTTTCACCATGCCTGGGTAGAGAGACACAACTGCATATCTGACATATTTTTCTATGGGAGCATGCACAAGGCCGAGATTAAATTGAACCTATAACCTCTTGATAGAAAATCAGAAGGACACTTCTTCACAATGCCCCTAAAGACATCAGATAAATTTACCTTGACAAGAGCACCGATGACACCCAGACTTGTAAGACGGAGGTACTCAAATGGGCGTGTCTTGCTGACAGTGTGCAGGAAGGGGTAGAGGAACAGAGGGATGTGGGCTGCAGAGAAAACAAGATGGATAAAACAATGTGACTTATCATGAGGACACGGATGTGCAGATTCATAGAGATTGAATGGACTTCCAGAAAATGAATAATTTCATACTCTCCTATACTGAAATGCAAATAGGGCTTACTTTTCTAGAAAAATGCATTTCATGTTTGTTTGAACCTGTATTTTATTCAACTAGATTACATTATCAACTATAAGGACAGTGAGGACAATACACTGGATCAGTGAGTGATTTGCTATGGAAGCTCCATACAAACTCTGGAAAAAAAGGAAACAAAAGATCTGGTATAATTTAAATACCAGAAAATCATGGTAATGAAATCTCACTGTAACTAACAGTATACAAATCCAAAAAGAGCCCCTGTTAAGCAAAATAAGCTTTACACTGGTTTCTTACAGCCATCGTACAGAATAATAAAAAGCCTGTTATAAATAATTAGGACAGAGAAGCTATTTTTACCTTGTAAGAATGCTGATCTTGTCTCTGGATGTGATGCTATACATTGCAGCAGAGCCAAGGCATTGCACACTCTGTTTGACTGGTGGGCCTGAATATAATGGGAATAGAAAGAAAAAGAAGAAATACATTGTTTTTAACGAAAAAGATAAAGAAAACAAAGTCACAAACATCCAACAACAATAACAACAAATATTCACTAACACACCATCTAGATGAGAGAAGGCTGGGGGGGGGGGGGGGGTAAAATCTGGATTAAAACAATTTAGGCCCCCTTCTTGACAATGGTGAATACACTGGATCTGATTAATAAGGTTCATCTTAGATTGTAATAATAAGTTAATAGCCGTACTAGATTGCAGATCCGAGGAAACATGAAGTGAAATATCTCATTGCTTTTAATTATTTATACACTTCTTTGTTACATATTGATACTGAATGACCAAAACATTGGACTTGCCCATAAATATAGCTTCACACAAATTTTCAAGAATCATTGATTTTAAATAACTTGTTTATCATCTGTTCAGAGCCAGAAGGGCATTCACTCTGCATTAAAGAATATGAGTTAATACCCTTGTTGCTCTATTGAGATGTTATGTACTTACTGTGAGTGCAGGTGGATTGATGTAGGGGTAAATGTTGACTATTTCTTGAAGGAGTGCAGCCACTGTCCCAAAGGAATGCCACAGCATTGGCGCCAGGTCTGGAACCACTTCACGCTTTTTACTGTTGTAAAGCAGGGAATTGAAGCAAAGAAAAAGCATAATGAGCATCACATTTACCATAAAATCCAGTTTGACTTACATGTACAAGTGCATGAAAAATGTTTGTAAATTTCTATGACATCTATAAATGTGTATACCTGGTAACGATTATTCAATGTTCACAGGATTCTCAGTAGTAAACTATATATTTTTAGTGAAAGTTAAAATCATTGCTCATACAGCATCCTTGACACTGATTTGGAAGGATTAAAGTATTTTTTCTTGTTCGCAAATGTGCTATAACACCACCTTGTCTATACTTTTGCATGGGAGAATTTGCCCTCCTTTTCCCCTTGGCATTTTTTTCTGAAATCCCCTCACTAAAACCCAAAGGATGCTATCCACTTATATGAACCCTGAGTGATTACGTGTTTCATCATGTTATAGAACTGATTTGAAAGGACGATTAGATTTTTCCCTTTTGAAAAAAAAAAAATCATTCCAAAATGGACCTCATTCTAACAATCCTGATGCTCTTTACAAATGCAAGAGATGCATGGCTATTATATAAATATAGTAGATTGGTTAGAAGTCAACAGAAGAAGTAGCATTTAGTATATCACAAGGAGGACTGTGTTTGTCACCCATATGAACATATCAAATTCCAAGTGACACACTCTCATCACAAAGTCTCTTGCTTCTGGGTACCTACCTTAGCTCATGGAGGGCATTCTCTCTTGTGTCAGGGCTGGCTAGCTCTACGATCCATTGGTAGATCTTTTCTCTTTCTACAGGTGCCATGGGAGGGATGGAAGATGGGGCTTGGGGAGGGGGAATGGCAGCTCCTCCAAGGCGCTTGAGGGTACAAGAAAATAGATAAGTGATACAGTGAAACTTGTACAGAAAGACCGCCCAAGGAAGACACAAAAAAGGGTTCTTCAGTTTTCTAGTAACGCTACAACCATGCCTTCGTTCGTTCGTTTTCAGAGTTATTGATTTTAAAAGAATATGGGCACAGGTTTTTGATGCAACAGCCAAGATTATCTTCAGTGATAAATCACCCTGTTGGAAAAAAAGGTTGACCACAAGACAGACTGCAAGGTTCTGGAATCATCAAAATGATAAGAAATTTGGCCCAGTCTTGGTAAAGTTACAAGCACTGTTCATTTTTTGAGAGGGGGACGTTTCCACTTTCCAAAACTGGTCTATACCTTTAAATTGATGGAAGACTGGGAAATCTTATATGCCTGTTCGCATATAAGTGCATGTGCCACATACATTACATGTACTAGGGTCTATGTAGACTATGTAGGTATGTTACAATGTGTGTGCTTTCGCCAAGAAGGTTTCTGCCATGGGGCTGTTATGCACTATTGGAGACCAATTTGGATAGCCTACGTAAATGTGATCTTTTGATGGGCTGATTAGATTTTTGTTTCATGATTTCTATTGGATGAGAAGAATGACATTGTTATTAAGGCTGCGACGGGTAGTCGAATGCTCGAGTACCCGCACGGTTGACAACTACTCGGGTACGATTTCTCGTACCCGAATATTCGGCCGCAAAAAAAAAAAAAATTAAAAAAAAAAAAAAATTTAAAAAAAATGTCCAGGCCCACGCTTACCCGTGCCAGGGAGAGCGGCAGCCGCTGGCATGGTACCGTCGGTAAAAATGTTTCCCAACTCAAGCACTGTCAAACTCACCTTTCAGAAACTGGGACCAAATGTCCAGATTTCTGTTTTGACTTGAAGGAAAATGGATTATTCTGCCATCTTTGGTTTTTATTTTTAAAACAGCATTGTTTACTGTTATAGTTCTTATTAAATCGGCGCCTTCAACTGCAACTCAAAGTAAAATTGCATGCGTTTTGGGCGAGGGATCCGAGAAACTGCCGAGTGGTATGGTAGTGGCAAAAAAAGTCAAAAAAGAAAAAAAAGTCAAAAAATCAAAAAATTCAAAAAAAAATCAAAAAAATTCAAAAAAAATCAAAAAAATTCAAAAAAATTATAAAAAAACATGGCGTCCGAATACTCGAGTATTCGCCTGTAAGCCTGGGAGTGTACTCGGGTACCTCATTACACTGTTGTGCACAGCCTTAATTGTTATCTTTCATTTCATACTAAACTTTTTATGATTTATGTTTTCGGCGGTTTGTTTTGCTGCACTGTTTCACAAGAGCCGTGTTTAGTGCCATCCTACCTACAGGATTTGAAAAAAAGTATCTAGACCAATTGGTTAACATGTGAATTTGCTTTTGGTGAAATTTCAGCAAAATCTAACGATTAGAAATATGTTTTTTTGGATGAGGAATGTAATAATGTCATGCAGAAATGATGGCCCGATTAGCGTTTTTTGTGTATTTACATACATTTTGGGGTAATTTTATGTCATGAAATAGAATCTTTCGGTTGCATTTGAGATCACAACTTTTGGTTTAAAAACGAAGGAAAACAAAGCAATTAAATACATGATTTCCGGGCGTTTAAAATTGGCATAACTTTCTTATTACTGGGGCTATTATGATGAATGAGGCATCAAATAAAAGGTCTTATCGAGCTCTGTCGAATGGCATAAAGCAGGAGCTTGAATTCTGAGATTTAATTTTTTTGTAACATCCCTAGAGGCTAGACTATGCGCATTTCCTTTCATCCACGTGCACTTTGTGGAAATGCAGAATGCAGCCATTTTGTACAAACTGTGAAGACTCTAGACTAGATCTAGGCCCTAGGCCTAGGGCAAAAAAAAAACTGTTTTCACATTGCCAATTTTATACTTACTTTACTAAAGGCCTAGACCTAATAGCAATTTGTGTAAAATGGCATCCGTGAAGGGCAACGCAACACAAATTCAAATTGGCAACGCAAAAACATTTTTTGGGGTGTTTTATTTGAAGAAAAAAAAACATAACAAGGTCTCGTAAGCATTTTGGGTAATGTAAATTTTAAAGCTGACATAATAAATTGACAGGCGGAGTCTGGATCCACTAAATTTAGTCGACCCAAATTCAAAATCAAAGACTCAAAAAGAGTCAAATGCGAATTTGTCAGCGGTCGTATTAATTGCAGGTTACTGTACACAATATTCAGTAGGTGGGACCTAAATATACCGAGGCGAACGTTCCTGTCGATGATCATTCATGGCTTTATATCCTTAAAAAAAAGTTACTTCCGGATCTCATATAGAGCATACAATTATGAAAATGGATCTCAAATCATAAACTTACTGGTTGCATTCCGAGACCATGCATCGTTCAAGGTACTAGGTAGGTATTTCAAAGCAAATTTGGACGTCTATACGATGATACGGCTACAATTTTTTTTACCAAAGCGCCTGTATAGGTGTGGTCATGAGAGGGCGTTTTGAATAAATTGCATAGAGCTAGAAGATCATAATAATTTATGATAAATTGCCACACAATAGATCAAGCTTTGTGATTGCTCTCTAGGTCTGTATTTCAAAAATTGCAATACAGAATTAATTGAAATGTTGGCCTCCGAACTCGAAGAGAACATTTTTAAGATGGGGGGGGGGGGGGGGGGGGGGGTTCTCATTTTTATTTTGATTACATCATGGACCTACCAAGTATATAGGGTCCGTGAGTACTATTAGGCCTTTAAAAAAAGATGTTGTATTGCCCTTTGCGACCGACACAAAAAATTTGAAATGTCCGGTTGGCTTTTTATTAATTTTATACCGTTTTTTGGAGAGAAAAAATGTATTAAAGCTTTCAAAACTGAGAAATATCAGGCTAAAGAGGGAGTTTTTAACAAAAAATAAAAAGATATCCGACCGACCCATGTTTAGGCACCTAAAGGGCAATACAACACCTTTTTTTTTTTAGGGGTAAATTGGAAATATTTAACATGATTCTAAAGAAAAGAAAACAGAAAAGAAGGAAGCATTAAGAAAGAAAGAAAAAGAAAGAAAGAAAAAGAAGAATGAAAAAAAGACCAAACAAATTGTTTAGGGTTCAATTTCGACTTATGGGCTGTCTGACTCATGTACTTTTTAATAAAATTATGGACTTGGCATTAACCTCGAAAATGGGGCCCAAGTCAAAATGTTGCAAAATGTATTGATATTCCTTCAAAAGACAATCCATCCTCCCAACACATGAAGAATTCCCCATTGACAACAAATTTTTGACTTGACCCCATTTTCAGGTGTTCTACACATTCCCTGATTACATACTCAATGCACATGTGGCATCATCATTGTAAAGGGGGACAAACATGCCGTTTTTCAAATTATTCCAATGTCAAGTATGATTCACTACTAATATACTAACAAGAGAGATATCAATGTACAACTTGAATTGCACAACATCTTCAAAGTGTTTTTTTCACGTTTTGTTCATCATTCAACACAATACTTTAATAGACACAACAAACAAAATTACAACTGAGGCTGGCTCCAGTTTGACTTGAGCAAACAAATTCTTGTTTTATTTACCTTTATACCAATAATTATAATATTTACAAGTACATATTAACAAAAAATAGGTGATTGGGAAGCAGCGGGAATTTCATAAGAATTAAAAACAAACTGGCAAGGGTATCACATATTGAGGACTTGAATACACTATACATAATGTAGAGAAAAAGGCAAAAGGGGAAATTCAATCAGTTTTACAATAAATATATGTAAAAAACTATTCAATGAAAATGAATATAAATAAAATCATGACCAGATTACCTTACTGCAGATTTCTATGTTCCAAATTGATTTGAAGAAAAAACTAGTATTTGTGTATCAAATCTTGCAAATATGCAGTACTTTCATATCGGCTTGAATTTAAAACCAGGAAGAAAAAAACAGAAAGATTTACCCCTCCCCCTCAAAAAAAAAAATGAAAAAAAAAATGAAAAAATGAAAACATTGTAGAACTGTAGAAATAATTATGGAAAGATCCTGGAGATGCTGCTTTATTTATCTTGCAACCTTCTGCCAACAGCCATATTTTTTTAGAATAACAATAGTGAATGCTGAAGTGGTAAAAAATAATTTAATAAAGAAATATTCCACAACATATCAGGTCATTTAATTGGGATTCCATGTGTAATTTTTAACTAAATCTTGATCTGCAAATGGAAGTCCATTTTGTGTATTAAAAACTAGTAACCAGATTCAATTCAATACTTACGTCAGAAATATTTATATATTTCAAGTTTCTGCTTAGGTAAAATACTTTATAGCCATCTTTGGTATTCAGTTGGAGTTTTTGTCTAAGTATTTTATCCTGAATTAAGAATGACTCTCTAGCTCACTATTAAAGTCAAATATTTTGCGGCCTTGTTGATTGGCAGGTATGTGGTTTTCATGATAAGATGTTCATAATTAAATCAGTACGCATTCAATGCAACAAGTTTATCGCCCATAATTTGTTAATGGCCAAGTGATGTCAAAATGCCCATTACATCAGTAAGTATTTCACCTTAAAGCTGGCTTAGTATAAAAGTAAAATACTTACCGTAAATGTGATCTTAATTTTACTTTGCTATAAAGCTTAATGCACAGAAAACACAGCAAAGATCCTCAACTGTAATTATGGCAAAGATTTCCAACAAGAAGTTAAAATAATTTAATAAGGGGTCCTTATTTCTTCCTTTGCCAATATACTATACATTGTGCATTTATATACTTGCACAATTTTTGAGCAATTTGGGGGTGCCAACCCCACCTGGCCACCTCCGCCAAGCAACACCTCTGTTTAGATTTGTTTTAAATAATACTTTAAAAAAATCAATAATGTACTCCTTAGTTTTACGACAGAATGATCTCATTGAGTACTACATACTGGTAATGATTTTATAGGCAGAGATTTTTTATAATAAAAATAAACTTATTTATCACAGGTATTCAATTTCTAAGCATGGTTTTGATTGATTGAATTCAACATCATATTCCATAAGCAAAAGAGCTGCCCTGCACATAAATTACCCTCAAAACCAATACCTACATGTATTTACAAAATATTTTATAAATAGGAAATTTATCTAAACAGCTCACTGAGCTTGGTACATTAAACATCTGTATTTGTATTTGTACAATGTACTTTAAAGTTCCTACCTCATCATACACAAACAGACCAATACAGTAAAACACCAACATTTAATTGAAGTGGTGTAAATCCATGAATTTGTAGTAAATAAAGCAGGATTTTGAATCTGTAAAGGTCATATTTCAGGTTAAAGAAAAAAGATAGGGACACTTAAGTTTTAAATACACTATAGAACACATGTAGATTTTGAACACAGGAAATAAGTATTCCATGACGGTTCAAAAAGGTCACTATATACACATATAAATTCAAAAAAATATAGTTTTACGTAAGGCATGAAGCATTCATGGTAATACTGCCAGATACAAAACTGACAATGGCTGTTACCTTTGTCAATGTATGATGGTCATTCTATTTACACATTTGCATGTACATGATACATGTACCTGTATTAAATAGTATTTTGCATATAAATGTAAATGTATGCTTCTTTTAAATATTTGGCCAAAAGATATGGGTATGCCAGGCTATGAATCTCAACAAAAATGTACACATTTGATGATTAAAACATAGCATTTGTATTTATTCACTGTGAAAATTCATATGTCACAAAGTAAATTTCAATAGGAAATAAAACTTCCCTGATAATCTTACATTGAATATTCCTTTCCTCATAAAGAAATAATTAAAAATCACAGCTATTTCATAAAGGATAACATGCAAGAACATATTTTACAATTTACTCACAGGCTTTAATATTTCAGAGTTATTCTGTTCAGAATAGTTTCAGCGAGAAGTTAAAACTGGGGTCAACAGAGGACTTTTTAACCCTTAATTCCAAACTCATGTGGTATTTTCTTTGCCAACAAACTCTTTATACAAAAACAGATCTAAGGACTACTCGATGTAATAATAATAATAATGCTCAGTTTTTATATGGCGCTTATTAGAATCACTGAACACTTCCAAACTTGAAGATTATTACCCCGGCTTTAGCTGTGCTGCCATTGCAGCGCTCTAGCATTTCAAAGAATTAATTCCTGACAGGTACCCATTTACATCACCTGGGTTGAGTGTGGCAAATGTAGATCAATGTCTTGCCAAAGGACATAAGTGCCGCGGCGGGTCTCAAACCGCGGACCTTGTGATCGACAGTCCGGGACAAACAGAAATAAACCAGTGGGACGACACTTTAGTGCACCTCTTCTTTGGCGAGTTTGAACCTGTCTCCTCTACACAGGTCCTCTGTAAACGTGTTTCTATAGTCTACATCTGGAATGGGAAGGCATTTGTTAGGGTTCTGACTCATACTGGGACAAACATAAAACTAGTGCTGTAAGTCAGACGCTATGTTCGTGTTCGGTTCGGTTGAGTTCGGCAATTTTTCACCCGAACTTGGTTCGGTTCGGGGTTCGGTAATAATTAATAGCAAGCAGCGTTATAGCCACGGCGGTCGGCACTGGGCAGGCCGGCCCGCCTGCCGGGCCCGACCAGCACGGAAGACTTCTGCACACTGCTTCCGACCAGCACGAATCTCACATTAAAAACTGCTCTAAACATAATTATTTGTAAAGAAAAATACTACTTACATTCGTATTTCCGTCTTGAATCATGTTTTATTTTCAATTTTTAAAGAATCATGTTTTCAATTTGTCAATAAATGATATTTTTTAAAGATTTTCCGAGACGGTTGTTGTCTAATGTTAGAGTCATGAAAGCTGCCATCTTGAATAGAGACTCATGCAGGCTCGTCAATAACTGTTTTTTGTAAGTTTTTATTTTCAATAGGAAAAATATAAAATCCCTATTTTTCCTGAATAAATAAATACCATACTATGATATATATTTATTTTATTATTTATATTGTAAAATTTGTCCGATATTGTTACAATTAATTTTTTTTTTTTTTTTTTGGTGAAAGGGTTTGAGCTGAACTTGTTTTGATCACGCACATGTATTCTTGTTTATGGCTTGCGATCGCGACGTAGCGTAGTCAGGATTTGGGATTTAAATGGCGCCAGTGAAGTCGCGCCCACCACTGGATAGGCATAAATCACAAAGGCGGAAAATGGGAAAAAAGTAAATATAAAATGAGCAATCATGACATGAAAATTAGGTACAAAATGACAAGTTTATTAGCTTGGAAAAACATTTTCATTTTTCTGCCGAACATCCGAACCAGGCCTTTGTGTTCACAGTTCGGTTCGGTTCGGTTCGGAAGTGCCATGTTCGGCGAACTTCCGTTCGGTTCGGCGGTTCGGCTACAGCACTAATTAAAACTAAACCATTAGGACTGCACTTTAGTGAACCTCTTCTTAGGCTAGTTTCATCCTGTTTGTGCCAATCTCTGACTCCATCTCATCCTCGCAGAAGAGCCTTTGACTTTCTGTGGTCCTCACTTGAATCAAGAAGGCATTTGTGTGGGGCATCTAGCTAATACTTATACAATGTATTTACAAATAAAATAGTGGAACTGCACTTTAGTGGACCTCCTTCTCTTCAGCTAGTTTGATCCTTTTTGTGCCATTTTCTACCCCTGTATCATCGTTGGAAGAGCTTTTGACTTTGTGTTTTTGAAGGCCGCACTTGGATTGTGAAGGTGAGAGTGAAGGGTCTGGCTCGTACTGGGACCGGTTCAGGCCCAGGAATTCCAGGGCATTGCCTGCCATAAGAGAATCCTGTAGAAGGTGGAGAAAAGATAAGGGTCCATGGTAAAGGAGAACAAAGTTATGGATGTTGTCATCTTTGAAACTGCAGGGCTTTCCTAAATACTTATACACATTTCTATCACATGAGTAATCCAAAATAGCTCAGCTACATACATCTTGGTTGTTTTTTTTGGGGGGGGGGGGATTTTTACATGATCTAGTCGCTTATCAACATTAAACTCTAACATGAATGAAATATTTTCCAGTTTCTTAAAACATTTTGAATTTTGTTTTACTGATATTTTGCACTCAGTTTCCACTAACATAAAATATTCATACCGGTGATTCAAACACTAAAACTGAACATCAGTCATTTCAATTTACAGACATCAAGTACATCATAAAAATCTCCCATTACTACATAGAGACCACTTAATTGTAACCTGCTCTCTCATAGAATTTCTTAAATGTCTTTCAGTAAAGATGGAGTCACTGAGATCTAAGCAAACAGATGATAACAAGAAGACAAAGGGGCAAAAAGGAAAATGCCCTATCAAAGCACAAGGTACTTATGGAAATGAATCAAATATATATATATCTTTTTTATTGGCATTTCATAAAAACAAAATTCCCTGATTTTTTGATAAATTTACTGTTCTCTCTTCCTTTGTGTCTTCTTTGAAGAATAGTTAGAGGCACTATGGCATACCTACGAATGCTGATCAACCTGTGGACTCCATGTTTGAACAGGAGACACTTTATAAGAGATCGGCTACTTTTTTTGTTGGATTTTTTTACCTGATTTGAGTGAATTTTCTCAATTTGGACTTTTCTCTAATTTATTTTCCCCGATTTCCGATATAAGAAGGAAGTGGGAACACTGGTTACAACTGCTCACCTTCAATTCCTCACTGAAGCTGTCTACTGAGTCGATGAGTTTACCAGGATGGTGTTCACCGAGTGGGAAGGGGTAGTCACTGCCTAGTAAGACACGGTTCTGAAAGAAAAGGAAGACACAGGAATACCAACCATCAAGATCTAGAAAACCTTAGGCATATATCCCAGCCGCATTGCTAAACTGACCCCAAACTGACCAAAATCAACACAATCTTGGCCACTAATGGAATTTTATGTTTTGTCTATTATTGATCTGGCATACGTCATAGTGTTTTACTAAAGACAACTTCAAAAATTTGTACCTTTCCTACTTTTAATCGAATATTGCTTAAACTTTTCCAAATTTTGAATCTCGTTCTTTCTGGGTTTTGTTTGATACCAGGTAATTATCAGTTATTATCAGCTATCTGATATTAAGTTGGTAAAAACATATTTTCTGGAACGCAGGGAAGTTATATTTTCCCTCGTGATCAAATAACCCCTGGGGAAAATATAACCCCCTTCAGCGGTCCCAAAATTGTTACACTACACACCCCACCAGTCAATATCTGTATAAAACAGATGGGGTTGTCTTGTACACTCTTGATTACTCTTTGGCTTCATGTCCTCAATCAAGATGTTTGGGACATAGCCAATGAATCTTAACAGAGAGAACATATGTCTGGAATACGACAGGTTCTATTCACAGATTTCAGTTAACCAGTTTAATCTTTTAGCGGTGAGTTTGAAAATGTCTGTTGTCTAACTTTCCATAGTGCACAAACTGTAACAACTTTATTATTGACAGCTGAAAGGAACATGCTTGAGTAGCCCAAGTAGAATGGATTACAAATTTACGTTTAATCATTGATCCTTAAATTGAAGCAATGCCCTACCTCTCCCATCGTTTCCACCAAGTACTTGAGTGCCTTTTCATCATGCACTAGAGAGTCTGTGTAGATCTGCCCGATGTATTTCCTTGGATTGACATTGTTCTCTGCAGCACAGAGATCAGGCCTGACGTTGAAGCCGTGCTCGATACGACCGATGGTGAAGGGAAAGGCACCACCTATAGGGAGGGGAGGGGGGGTTGTGATGGGGTCAGATATGGAAAGGATAGGTATTGAAACATTAATGAACTAAGCCAATTTAACATTACTTTACAAGTGTGACTTTGACTAGTGTTTTGGAAGACCTTCCTAAACAATATTTGGTTTTCCTTGAAAACAGACATGGAGTGATCTCAGCAACATGTAATACCAGTACTATTTACATATTATAATTGTTCAACCCTCGATCATTGATTTTTTACGAAAAGTCCCCTGCTACATTCTGACTATCCTGATTCTGCCTATAACAATTTAAGATTGACATGAGGATTTCAACAATGTCTGTTCATCCTACGCATGGTATAAAACCATTAAAAAGTGGCCACTTTTAATTTCTACACCAATTCTCCTTCATAACAGATGACGTTTCTAGTGAGGTTCTTTCACATATATATCTCTCCTTCAAGGAAGACTACCTAGGTGACCAGTATGGACAGGTGACCTTTATAGAGAGGTGACCACTTTGACCAGCTGGACTGAACATTACTAAGACACCTAAGCCATATGCCAGGGCTTCTCAGAGTCCAGAATCGCGGTCTGCATCTGGACTGCAATGCATGTCAATCCGGACCACCCGGGAGGCTTTGCTTCCTTTTTATTTTTAAATTGTAACAATTCCCCTTAGATCCGATATAGCCCTAAAACAAACCTCATTTTCTTCAATATTACAAGTGTTATTGTTGTATATTTCAGGAGTGGATTATCCGTGAGTGGATTATGAGTTGCGTCCGGCATTCCAGCAATTAATAGTACATTGTTCTACTTCATTTCACGTATACGAATGATCGTAAGAATTTTCGCGCAAAAGGCATTCCATGCTTCACACCCTCTGGGGGTGTTTCACAAAGATCCTAAATCGAACCTAACTCTAAGTTGGACTTAAACATTATGGAGAGCCATTTGTAGCCTTGAAATAAAAAAAATATTCAGAACTAAAAATTGTAATATTTTAGACTTTTCATAAATCCCACATCCTTGATAATAGAAAATATGAATGATTTGAATCAACATTTTATGCCTTTGAAAAAAACTTTTACAAAATATTTTCAAAGATGCTAATAGCTTTCTATAATTGTTAAGTCCAACTTAGAGATACACTGTATGTTCAACTGAGGATCTTTGTGAAACACCCCCCTGGACCGTCGATGAAAAAGTTTGAGATCCCCTGCCTGCTATATATGCCAATGTACTTACCTCCATGAGCGAAGCAGACCTTGAGTTTGGGGAACCTCTCCAGCACCCCACCAAAGATCATAGAGCAGACGGCGGTAGCTGTCTCTCCAGGCATCCCTACCAGCCAGGGTAGCCAGTACTTGGCCATGCGACCCCCTAGCTCCATGTCCCAGGGGTGAACAAAGAGAGATATCCCCACTTCCTCAGCAGCCTGCATCAACAGCAACAGATATCAGTTACTTTGAATGAGTACCAGTATTTAGAACTTCTTATTGATATGTAATAACACACACCAAAATAAAAATCTTGATATGTTGGGTAACATTCAACTAAATCTTGTATAAAATATGAGGGAGTCAAGTCCAAAGATATTATTTTTCAAAGTAAAAATTCCATCAGTTAACACTTTGGTCGTCATCATCAATGATATCCTCTGATGCCATGCCCGTGTTGGCCAATCACATGCATCAATCAATCCAC
>JAVYIG010012711.1:0-51813 GCA_035222895.1 Strongylocentrotus droebachiensis
GTTCTTGACTCACATACGAGGGGTATTGGGTTCAATCCTTGCTCAGTGTTTTGCCCAAACATGTCCCTCTCGACCCAGGTGTAGAAAATGTCTACCTCAAAATGCTGTGGTTAATTATATTTGCAGGGCCCTCGGAAATTTTAGTATTAATTCTCACGTGACAACAACTGTTAAATAAGACCTGGGGGTGTTTCACAAAGATCCTAAGTCGAACTTAACTCTAAGTTGGACTTTAAAATTATGGAGAGCCATTTGTAGCCTAAAAATTAGATATTTCGAAAAGCAAACATTTTAAGTTTTTTTAAGACTTTTCATAAATTCCACATCAAGAACATGAAATCTCCTTGATAATACAAAATATGAATGAATTGAATCAACATTTTATGACTTTTGAAATAACTTAAAAACTATTTTCAATGATGCTAATGGCTTTCCATGATTGTTAAGTCCAACATAGAGATAAGTTCAACTTAGGATCTTTGTGAAACACCCCCAAATCATAAAATCATATTTTTGCTATACGCTGCTGCCCATATAATTGAATAATTTCCCCCCTCTTTTCATGACAAGATTTTGACAATCTGGTTTATTCTTGTTAGATTAAGGCTTTATCTTCTCAAGACTTCATTGATCATTATTTAAAGAGTCAAAGATATTGTTCAATACAATTCTGTGAAGATTATTGTCAATTTATCAATTATTAATCAATCATTATCAATGAAGTATGAACCATTATTCTCACAATCAATTTATAAAAAGAGGAAAGATTTTTTTTTCTCACTTCGACGGGCAAGCAGCGTATATCATTATTAAGAAGGTTAATGTAGATTTTCGTGTGTGATTTACCCGTAGGTTGGAACGACTTGTGACGGAGAAGGAACTTCGGAAACTGGCAGGTTGCCTTCCAGCAGACTCCTACACGGATGTCGCCATTCACTTAGACGTTAGCTACACCGAATACGACAATATAAAGTTGCAAAATCAGTCATCACTAAAAGATGCTAATTTTAAAATGTTAATGAAATGGAAATGCAGAGAGGATGGGGGAAAAGTGAGAGATCTGGATGAAGCTTTAAAGGAAGCTAGTTGTGGAGGGCTTGTGTACAAAGATGTTTAACTATTTCATGGTATCCGCAATTGTATTTATGCTACGATCGCAAAGATTTTTTAATAATAAATAAACTGAAAGGAATTTCGATAGGCTTTGTCCATCACCTATTATAAAGTATGAATATTACTGCCAGTGACTTGTTACGCAATCTGAACCTGATTTCAGTGGGATAAACAATGCGATATCAAATTCTAATTACACTTTCGTTGAATTGTCGAAAGTACTTGTGATCATGTTAACATAGCGAATTTTAAAACATCAGAGTTGAACTTATGGCACTACTGTCAATTAGCAAGGCGGTAATTCACATTTGCTACTGATGATTCACTATTATAATTTATACATTTCGCTCGCCTGTTCTATCCATTCTAGTAATACTTCTCCCTCAAATCATTTATACGTGTTGTTAATGCTGTGTCAATGCATTTGCACGATGTATTTCCTCATTGTGTTGTTGTTTTACTCGTTACGCTGCAATACGTGTCTTTAAACCACAACTTGATCAATTTTGCCGATTCCATGCCATCTAACAAATTGAGTTAATTAGAACATTTCATTTGACTTTAATTCCAGAGGTGACAAATACTATAGATATACGCCAGATGTATCTTTATTATTCATATTAACATTAAACGTCTAAAATTATTTTTCATTGTACATAGAAAGCTTGGACCATTATGATCACAAATGTATAACTCATGCCAATTAGGTTTCATTGAATAACACGTAACACCAATGATTCAAACGTTGTGTCCTTTTTACCTAATGTATGCTCACAACCTATAATGTCATGTCTTTATGGATAAAAGGTTCCACTAGTCTGTCGTCTATAGTTCAACTTGTCATGTTAATAAGTGAAACGGATAATAACTGATTGACAATAGCACAATAGGACTTTGAAACGCAATGATAGCCCACAAAAGGTGTTTACTAGTCATCGGGGAATACCATCCTTTTGTTGGCTGGTAGTCTGGGGAAATTTTATATCCTTATCAAATATCCAAGTTGTTGGTCGTGACCTTGGAACCTGCAAACATGTTAATATGGTTGTAAAACTCATCGCATAGTAGTATACGACAATCATGCGATCATATTTTCTAAAAAATGTCATTATTAGATCTCGACCAAAACATCATATTCCTGATTAAGCTTCTAGATAATGATAAGGATCCCAGCAATCATAATTTTACTGCATGTTAGCCTTCTAAACAGAATTCAAGCCGAATCGGTTTTAAAATCGTACATAGTCGCATTACTAGTTAGACATCACTACGATTCTGAGCCGTTTTCGTTTTTGATTCCTTGCATTTATTCATGTTATATTGTTATTTGACTATTCAGATCCTCGATCATTAAGATTTTACATGTTTGAATATTAATATCTAATATTGTAAGTTACACAACGTCAGATCGAAGTCCGATAAAATAAAGTGCGGTAGGCTTCTGGCAAAAATTAATGATTAATCTCTTTAAATAAAAGAAATTTAAATGATTAATCTCTTCAGATTCATGAAACATTTTCATATCGTAGCGTATTGATATATTGCACTGATCATAACAAAGGCTTCGTGAATAAGTAAACGAATTTCATAAAAATCTAGTCCAAGAGTTCCTTGCTCAAGTCAAATTCTTTCTCCCAATCAAAGACTTGTCTCTACTCCAAACCTGGCCCCAGCTGTAACCTTAACCAAAACTTTCCACCTTACGTACAATGAATGCAGATCCAATGTTGCTTCATTGTTTTAAAATGTCTCCATTTGATTATGTGGAATAAATGTGTTACTGGACTACAATCTTAACCCAGCATTATAATTGACGAAATAAACCAAGCAGGAACAAATGTAATATCCCCGCTTAACGTGTGGTAACTATGATATGATTCAATGTAATATAATGTAAATATTTGTTCATTATTTTGAGCTTAATAGTACAAATGTTTATTTTGTATGAAAGGGGCAAGGTTCAAGTCGATGCAGAGTGGTGGATAGGGATGGGAGTGGGGTACAGGTGCCAGAGCTATATTGGTTTTGGTGGTAGCGCATTTAATATGGGACATGTCGCTTTTTCGAACAAGCGCGGAACAAAACAAAATGACACCCACTACCACAAAGTGTGTCAAACTGTGTGTTCCGTTGGCTCTTTGACATAATAAGAAGCCCCCCCCCCCCTTTGAAAAAAAAATGAGTGCGTGTGGATAAAGGGTGGATTATAAAGAGATTGCTTATTAAATAAAAAACTGCTTTACAGGTCTAAAGTTCACTTGCACTTATAATGACGATGGTTTAGATGAATAATTTCAAAGAAAAAATCAAGTCACCGATATAAATATGTACAATATGATATTTATCAGACATAAACAGACAGTGTCACAATTACTCCCTTAGACTATGATCAATATGATTGTAAATGTTCAAAAACTGAGGTAGAATATTGATAACATGTTATGTTGTTCAAAGTTTGGGCATTTCATTGATGTGATGTTTTATTGGGAGAGAAAGAAAGCTGTAAAATCTAAACCAATTATATTACTCAGAGTTATAACATTTGTCAAAGAGATTTGTTAATGTCTGGATGCAAGCTAACATTTTTGTTTCTATCAGAACTAATTGGTAAAGTCATAACGTAAAAAGCAACAACAACACATATTTCCTAAAATAATTCTACTACATTGTTCAATGGGAGATTTTTAATCTCATTTTGAATCGATTGGTACCAATTTCACATTGCTTTCAATGATTCCACATTGATACAGGCTTGAACCACAGTCAATAAGATAAATGTGTCGTGATCGATTGGTTTAGAAGCTCTATAGCTGGGGCCAAAGGTTTCTAGTTTTGCTTTCTCAATAGTGATAATTGATTTATCTTGAAATGCACTATGCATTGATAATGTTATACTTAGGGAAATCCCGTACACTTTAATGTTTAATGGGTAATAGTAATACCTGACCGACTTTGGGGCAATTTCATGACTAAATTAGTTGGGCATAAAGTTTTATTTTATCACGATCACCCTTTACTTCAGATTTAAGGTGAAGGCGCCAAAGTTGAGCCTGAAAACTGCCCCTTAGTTGGTTGGATGTATAATAACCCTCATGGGTAAATATTTTGGTAAACACTCTTTATTTGTTAAGCAGTTTAAAGGCAATGCGGTATCATACAAAGGTCGAATAAATATCCATCTGCAATATGCAATCATTGTTAAAACGCGTTCATCCATCTTGTACTAAAGCGTTCATTACACAGTGCTGTATTGCAAAATGATTTAGGGAACAAAAGCGGGGAAATCCCATTTCTAGAGCATATCACGCGATGGGCTGAGAGACGCTCCGAATTTTACATGACAATGAAAAGACACCTTCCTTCGTTTGGTGTATTTCGACCCTATTGTGAATGAAAGTAGCGAAAATACAATTTATGAATTTTATTGTCTCAGTGTACTGTGGAGATAAATATGATACACTTCACTAAATCAACTCCCCCTCTTTCTCTTCACTTTTCTTTCTTTATCCTATTTTTTCACACATAATTATTCTCTCTCTCTCTCTTTCTCTCTTGTCTTTCTTTTCCTCTCATGCTTGCTTTCTCTGTTTCTCCTTTGACCTTTACCTGTCTTCTAAATAATATCTTTCTCTTCCTTTATCTCTTTTTTCTCCTTTTGAACATTAGTTTCCTTCTTTCTCTTTCATTATCAACACATGTCATTTGGCAAGACACTTGTCATGCTTGCCACACTCGACCCGTGTGATGTAAATGGATACCTGGCAGGAATTAATTCCTTGAATGCTAAACCACCATAATGGCAGCCATGCTCAAGCTTGTATGAACAATGACAATAAAACATACCAAACAACCATAAACATATCAATGAGGGTAAACAGGTGAAGGGACAAACAAAGGCCAAAGGCATGTCGCAGACTTTTCCCTGATATATGTAACACATAACGCTATCTCTCAGAGAATAAAGGACAAAGAAAGCGGACAAAATATACAGTTCCTCAGGTAGACAAAGGAACATCCCTTCACTGCTATTATGTAAAAGGGTGTATATGCATGTGACACCTGTTCTGCACCCTTTTACATAATGTCAGTCATGTTCATAGTGAGTGTAAACATACAAAGACACCACCCACCCAAGCACACACACATACATACAGACACACCCACCAAACACCCACCCACACACACAAAGTAAGGGCATAATTCGTATATTTTATCAAGGGGTGTAAGACTTCATCACTTCAATTTTATATATCTGGGGTTAATCTCGACAAAGAAAGGCAACTCTTTATTTCAGACTCAATGCTATTCCACAACACTGGACCAATAAATGTGATTGTGGTACCAAAAATTAATACTTAAACAAATGGTATACTAATATGACTGGATTGTCTGGTAAAGTACAAACGATTTTCATGAAAACGATCATCTACAAACCTAGACACCATGTGCTTGACTAGCAGATGACATTTTGAACGCATTATGATTTGGGAAAGATATGAATGCATTGAATGCAGCATGAGCATAAACCTGAGCTCCCTTTATACAAAGGTGCTGTATGTGTGTTTTGTGTGTGTGTGGGGAGGGGGGGGGGGTAGCTGTGTTCCCAATTATACTACGGTATATTATATTGTAAACTTTTAGCGCCTCTAATGGAGGTTTAGTAAACATGTCCTAGTTATACTGGAATGGTTGGTTTTCCCCAATACTAAAAATACCCCATTTGTCCCGGTTGTTACCTAATTTAGGGAAAGGACATTTTGAAAACCTACAGCACTATGTAATAATAAAGATCCAATCCGCATACACCTTTAGAATAATTGTATGGATCCAGACTTAACAGCGTTTATTGAAATTTGCCTCAGTGGCCTAACTAATGTAAACAACATTGTAATAACGATATACCTACATTCAACATTATCACCATAACACCGAAATAAAGATAGCGAGCAAAATTGGAGAAAGGGAAAAGTGGAAAGGAGAGAAGGTGGGAAGAGATGATGAGGGGAAGGATATGGACGGAGGACACAGGAAAATAATCAGACTGCTAGAAATAAACACGTTTTGGTTGAAAGAGAGAAAAAGATTTAGATTGCAGTTCAAAGGGAGATAGAGTACATGTAATAGTTTGATAATAATAATAACAATAATTCACAAATTTTGAATCTATATTCAAATGTTTCCTTTTGTTCTTTATAATATTTCAGCAACAAATTATGAGTTTTGGTGGAAATTTTGGATTAAGAATGGCAATAAATCCTTGGGACATGTAGTGAAAAGATATCTATTATAATAAGGATACAATGATTGCAAAAAAAGGATAGTCATAAAAAAATGTGAAATCGAATTACACACCTGTTCGGCATTATATTAATTTGCAAAACAGTCAAGCTGAATTTCACTACCCTATTTACACTTGATCAATGATCACCTTTACATTATAAAGCTAAATAGTTGTATACAAGACCTTTAACTCTGGCACATACCAGATAATGAACACAGATTATTAACATTATAAAAAAGATATACTGTTGTTAACAATATGTATAACAATAATGGTAATTCAACATATAATAATGACAAAAGTAGAAATAATAACCATTATTATGATGTTAACAATAACAAGAATAGCCACATTTATCCGTACTAAGCTGTGTGTAAAGTATCTCTTCTTGGTCCAAACAGCCAAATATACATATATATATATATATATATATATATATATATATTTGACATAAAACACCCACACAAAAACTTTACACGTGAGACAAGAGTGATAAAAGAACGATTGAAGACACCAAATAATTGAACGTTTAAAAAGTGAAGCCTATAAACTGATGTCATAAAGATTTACTATGTAGAAATTAATCGAACACCATTGCTTCAAAAGGACCGCTACTAATTCCTGAATGCTTCATGTATTTACTAACTGGAAGGAATTAAGGAAAGAGTTCATCAGCAAGACGAATTTGTCCAGATTGCTCCAGAGCAGTCTTCAAAACTCCTCGCACTGTAGAATTCCTTTGATCTTTTCGCCAATCCCGGAGCATTTGAAGAGTTCCATCATATGTTATATTCTGGGTTTTGTGATTAGTTGCTATGTACCCATGAATATCTTCCGGTGTAAATCCAAGCTTCTTTCCTAATGTGTCGATTTCTGAGTCCTGCCGGGCTCTTTTGGCAACTACCACCAAAATATCGTCGAAATTATCAGTGGACGGTAGAAGACCTGTCGTCGAAAAAACATGAAATATGAAGAAAAAAAGAAATTAGAATTTTAGTACAAGGTTCAGTTCTTTTTTTGGTGACTACATTGTGCAAGAATATAACTACCTGGATGTAATTGGGAAAGGATTGTGTCGTACATGAGAAGTGGTGTAAGTTTTGACGCTGTGAAATTATTAAAATATCAAGATAAGTTGACTTATAATCTTTCTGAAAGCAAAATGCGCTGCACACATAAATATGTGTATGGGACTAAAAACATGTGGAATGAAAGTTTTGTCCAAACATATCTCACCACTTTCTTGTCATATTTTGAATAAGGCAACATTTGAAAAGCAATATTTTTCAGAGGGCATTTTTTTCTTCGACATATATACTGGTTCTCTTCCAAAGGGGCTTTAATATTTGTAGGAAATAAAGCTCATTTGGATCAAAGAAATTATACATTTTAAATGTTATCATTATAACCTCACAGAATAATTGTTGTATGTTTCCTCGATGAAGGAAATTTTAAAAATAAACTTGAGTTCTGGTAAAAAAAAGAAAATGAATTCTCACAGAATCAAACGAAACTTACACTGAATCTTCAAGTTTACAAATAAATGTCATTTGCCAAACGATTTTGGTAAAAAATGTATACTGACTGAGTAATGAGCACAGAAAGATAAGAAACTCAAGGTAAGTAGGCCCGACACCATTTGTGTAGTCCCATACACATCTTTCTGTGTATTTCTTTCCTTTTGTTATTAGAATGAATGATCCTCATTAGCATCGAGGAACGCTTTTTTGTACATGTAGCTTTAATGATAAATACAAGTGCTAACACACGTAGTGCTCGTTTGTGGACATCCTTAAAAG
The DNA here is from genome assembly GCA_035222895.1 of Strongylocentrotus droebachiensis. Taxonomy (NCBI): domain Eukaryota; kingdom Metazoa; phylum Echinodermata; class Echinoidea; order Camarodonta; family Strongylocentrotidae; genus Strongylocentrotus; species Strongylocentrotus droebachiensis. The sequence goes on from JAVYIG010012711.1 coordinate 8,194, forward strand.
TGGGGCAGAATAGCGATTCAGTTGTATTTTTGTGATGAAAATACCAAATTTGGCACACAGGTAGATCAACAAATTCTAATCAAAACTTAATTTCGAGTCATCTAAAATACGACCCCTGGAGTTCGTTGTGCCTATTTTCTCAAATGGCACCTCATTGTTCCCCGTATAACTTGCCTAAAACTAACATACTTTAGCAAATCTCAGTTCATTAAATATGTCGCAATTCTTTAAATTGCCATGCCTCAAGATAATGCAAAGTAGTTATAGGTGCCTATATCATTATCAGATTACATACTTTTATAATGTGTATACAACTCTTCTTAATGTTATCATTCAAATATTACTGAATTTTAAATTAACAAAAACTGATGACACAAGTGCCCAATATAGAGAAAATGGCTCAAAATAAACTCGTTTGAATAAGATTTTAAAGTTTTATAATCTCTTTGATTTTGCATTTTACATACACGAACCAAAATTACATTCCAAGTTGATTTTGTTTTGTATTATGACTCTCTATCGTCATATAACAGAGAGGAAATATTTGACAGATTTGGTAGACTTAATCATATAAAACGAAGTAATACATTTTCCTACAGGAAATAATATCGTTATGCAAATCATTCAAACTTGTTTACATTACATTACATACCGTTAACAAAAATGTAATTAAGACACTACCATAGCTATTACATAAACTACAATAATGATGAACCTTAATATAGGGTTCATGAATTACTGCTCCAAGAACTAATGACCACAGCCCATGCGACCGACAGCCCACAAGACCGACAATATCTGCCTAGCAAACCTTCTGAAATGTTGTCAGAAGACCCGCATGACCAACGACCCATGCCTTTGACCGACAGCCCACAATACCAAAATGCCGGTCGCTTGGGTATTCTGACAACTTTTTTGAGGGTTCGACAGACTGGCAGTATCAGTCTGTTGGGCTGTTCGTCTACTGGGATGTCCTGCTATAAATAACCTTATTTGTAACAAACGAAAAAGAGGCAACACAGTGTTTGTTGGCTGTCTGCAAGAGCAATACAGTATCAATGGAAGCAAAGCCTTCTTGCGGGAAGCAACATAATTTCTTCCGTATTCTCACCTGTCCTGTTTGGGACTAGACTGCCAGCGAGTATTTCTCCAGAGAGGGACACTAAGTTACTACTTTCTAATTCCTCTGCAAGAAGAGCCCTGATGTTTGTGCCTTGAGGCTGTTTGTCTCTCCATCTCGTGAACACTGTCATCAATGCATCACTGGTATTTTGGCTATGTTCTTTGATTTGACCAAGCTCTGCGGTGGAGATGTCAAGGTTAATGCCCAATTCTTTGTAGAAGCTAGGTTCAATTTTCTTGGACAGCTTCATGAATTCCTTCTCACTGACAACGCTGTAATTGAAAATAAAGATATTATCATGCATCTCTTAAGTACCTCTTACCTGATTTTTTATTAAGCTACATGTACTGACAAGATATATAAAAGGATCCCCTACCAAAAAGGTATTGACGATAACCTAGAGTACATGTAAACTGAAAAGCAGAGTACATAACGTCACGTCTAGTCTCAACAACAGCCCTTGTATTTTTCAAGTGATAACATGGAGGATAAAAGAGTGATGTAGCATACTCACAAAAGCGTGAGTATCTTTAAATAACCGGCCTGTAAACAAAAAAAAAGAAATGTCAACCCTGCACTTAGGCCTAGTCCAGATTCTGTCCGTTTCTATTTATCTTTTATTCTTCAGCCATATAATTATGCCCTCTTTCCTAAAGGCCCGGTCACACAGGGAGGACGCATGGGGAACGCACGGCCAGCGCATGGGAGATTTGCAATTTTGGCCAGTGCGTTGTCGTGCGCCCAACTTTTGACACCAAATGCATAGCGTGTTGCTAGCGCGTTGAGCGCATACAGGGCGCATGCAGTACGCATACAGACCGTACCCAGAGCGCACATGATAACAACTTCCACGAATGCACAGCGTGTTGCTAGCGCGCTGGACGAATGGTCCACGTATGCACCGCGTTCTACGACGCACGGCCAGCGCATTGGAAATCGGAATAGGCCGTGTGCCTAACTGTTGTCATGATTTTGGAAAAGCTAGCAAGCTGACACAAAATGCAAAGCGTGTAGCTAGCGCGCTGTGCGTATACAGGGCGTGTGCCCCGCGTATGTCTGGCGCTGGTCTAGCGCGCTCAACGCACGTCTGGCGTGCCTTTGGCGTGTACATTCATGCGTCGAGCTCCGCGCACACTTTTGAGCATGCTCAAAAAATCCCGACGCACACAGCGAATGACGACGAATGCATAGCGCTGGTCCAGCGTTGGTCCAGCGCGCTCGACGAACGAGTAACGAGTGATGACGCACGCCTAGCGAACGACAACGCACTGGCCAAAATTGGAAATTTTCCATGCGCTGGCCGTGCGTCCCGCATGCGTCCCCTCTGTGTGACCGGGCCTTTAAGCCTCGGTCACAAATTGCCATTACGAGCTGCTAAGAACGCCGTACGAACGATTTCAGACCATTTCGTAAGATCTTCTTAAGAAGGCCGTACGAAACAACCGTTCGTAGGCCGTTCGTAAGTTCACAGACTAAGCTACGGTCACAAATGTTCGTACGAAAACGTGAACAATTAAACGGCGTTCGTACGAACACCAGAAAAAGGACGTAAGCAACTATGCCCCATCTTCGAATCTCTACGAACTCTGGAATTTGTACGCACAGGGAGATTCGTACGATCGCATCGTCGGTACAAACCTTTGTGACCGTAGCTTTACACACACACACACGCACACACTGTTTGGCATAGACTGTCCCCGGTTCAGCGTTGAGGTTGTGTTATTTTCTCAACTGATTTGGCGCGCTACGGAAACGGTGGACTTCCCTACACTTCGTAGACTAGATAAATTGTATCTACAAAAGTACTTATAATATGATAACGTGATTACATGAGTAATCGTTACAAGCCCCTACTGGTTATTAAAGTTGCAATAGAAGACAGGTAATAAGCTTCAAATACATATAGACTAACCTGTCTGGTCCAGGGTTGGTTTCAACATCACCCGATCTTATTAGGAGAATCATGAGCAGATGGAGAAGGCAGAATCCATCCATGGTGCAAGATGTCCTTCTCATTTGACAGAAACTTGGTCGGCTGGAAAGGTACACGAATGATGACAACCCAGCAACACATCATGTAGTTGACAAAAAAAGGGGGATTCTGTTTAACATGTGAATTACTCGTTTTAGTGATATGCATGTACAGTTTACATAAAATGGTTCACCTTTTCCCACCGAATCTAAATATTTGCTTCTTGACTTTTGTGATTTAATACTGAACTTTATTCAAAGATACGAGGCGCTGAAATGTTTTTGAAGATCTAGCGTGTATCCGGTAAGAGAGACAACATACATATTTAAAAGGTTTATGAATTAAAGCTAACTATATGTCATATGGAGATTATTCTGATTGTGTATAGGGTGTATTTACAAATAAATATTCTCGGGATTGACACACATTCAAATAAAGACTAGTATTAGTTGAAGCAAAACCACACCAATATTAAAGGACTTATAAATGTCTGAGATATGAGATCACTAAGTCTACGTGTATCTCAAGTTTCGTCAGTGGATTGTGACGTAGCCAAGGACAACTCTTCAATCTGTACGTGCGAAAACATCGTGTTTTCCCCTTCTCATTCTACACGGGGGTACTACTTAAAATATATAATAATCAGCACACCATCAAAGGTTCTCTCAAAAATAGAAGACCCTTCTGAGTCATTTGAGTCATTTTGTGTTTTTAAACAAATGGCAACGTTGTATGGCACTATGTCACAGTGACATTACTGATTCCGCCAATTACATGTGTCCACATAATGATTACGATTTAAAGAAATTCAGTAACCTTCACATGTTTTGTTCAATTTCTTCGCTTTCACCAAGCCACTTCTATGATTGTTTTTCTAATATCTTTCAGAGCACTGGTCAATTAGGGTTTGATTTTCCTAACAGTACAGCTACAGCTAGGTAGACCGAGAGCTTCAGTCTCTTATATTGGCGGTTGTTCCACCGAGATTACATATGGCTTCACTGAGTGACTGGATGTATACAGTTCAGTCGTTATTTTCATTCACCAAAAAAAAAAACATACATAGAAAAATATAATCAACAGAGCACCATCACTAGAAAAACAAAGGAAATCAGAGACACCACACTATAACAGATATGAGACGGATGAATACACGAGTCGGCGGAACTGGAAGCCTGACTATACTCTACTGCATTCTTCCAAGCTCCACATTCTCGGGAACAAGTAAAATAAAATACACAAAACAAATTACGATTTACGAGAATGATGAGTCAACACATAGAGAGCAAATAGTCCTATAAAAGGTTGACAAATGTTAGTTGTAAGAAAGATATATAGCCATACTTACCAGATGGTAATTTTTCTGTGGTTTTGGAAACCTCTTGTTTGTCCACACGCACAATTCTTGTGTGTAGCGTATACGGGGTTATAGTCCACTGCCTGGATTGTTTCCGTTTCGCGCACCCTGCTTCTCCAGCCAATGACAAATCGCTTCCATTCATGTTGGGGTTATCTATATTGTTCATTTGGGGTACCCCCTATAGACAAAACGACGAAAAAAAAAATCCCCTTTGCAATGTTTTTTGTAAACATCTGTTTTAAACATCTGTCGAAGTTTTACCAATTCTGTGAAGTGTAAAAGCAGACTTCAGTAAGCTAAAAATGAATGCGCCGATTTCTCGTGTAAGGGAGGGGTGAGGGGGGGGGGGGGGGGGGGGGGTTAAAAATGGGCGATTACCCCCCCCTCAAAATCAGACCCGGCAGACATTCATTAAAGGGAAATCCAACCCCAATAGCAAAGAAAGCAGACAAAATATTGCTCTATCGAGTCTCCTAAACCCGGCTAGAGAATTTCCCTATATCACCACTAAAGATCATAGAGAGCCATTGAATTGTAAAAATTGCACACAAAAAAACTTTTTAGATTTGTGCTCTTGCCCATATTAATGGTATTAAATCCCCCCCCTCGAAATTAGATTTTTTTCTAATCATATATTATTGGTCTAGGGCGACACCTTTAAAATATATAACAACATTAAGGTCCATGGCTGAAGGGAAATTGGAGAAATACAAAAAGGCGATTTACTCAGAAGTACCCAAAGTGGATTTAGCTCCTTTTGGAATGAAACCGATTGGGATTCAGCTCCTTTTGGAATGAAACATGATATTGTACCTACATTTTTTCAGTATAGGCGTAACCATTTACTACAAATTCAAGGTGAAGACGCCAAAGTTGGGCCTGGAAACTGCCCTTCAGTTATTTGGATGTATAACTACACTCAAGGATAACATGTTTGGCAAACACTAGTTTTTAGTTCAGAGGCAATGCGTTATCATACAAAGATCGAACAAAATTTGAATATCCATCTGAACAAAGAAATATGCAATCATCGTTAAAACGTGTTCATCCATCATGGACCGATGCTATCAGTACACAGTGCTGTACTGCAAAATGATTTAGGGGACAATAGTAGGGAAATCCCACTTCTACAGCATATCACGCGATGAGCTAATATGAGAGCCGACCTTCGCATTTCAATGAAAAGACACCCTCTCTCGTTTGGTGTATCGGACTCTTTTCTCAATGAAAATATCAACAATTCAATTTACGAACTTTATTGGCTCTGCATATCGTGGACATAAAAAACACTTACAAAAATCCTCTTTCGCTTGTATTTTCTTTCTTACATAATTGTTCCCTTTCTCTCTCTCTCTCTCTCTCTGTCCTTTCTTCCTCTCTCATGCTTGCTTTCTTCGTTTTATTAATTTTTTTCCCTCTACCTGTCTTTTGAATAATTTCTTGCTTTTCCTTTTTCTCTATTTTTTCCCTTTTCAACATAAGTTTCGTTTTACTCTTTCTTTCCTAACAAATTTCTTGGCAAGATAATTGTCATGCTTGCCACACTGGACCCGTGTGAATTAAATGGGTACCTGGCAGGAATTGATTCCTTGAATGTTAAGCCGCCATAATGGCAGCCATGCTGAAGCCGGTATGAAAATGACAATAAAACATACCGAACAACCTATAAATATGGCAATGTGGTAAAACAGCGGAGGGACCAACAAAGGCCAAATGCATGTTCCCGGAATATATAATACTTGACGCTATTGATATAAACACACATAGACACACACACATACTTAAAAGCACACTCACACGCGTGCGAACATAAACACACACAAAGTAAGGGCATAATTAAGGATATTTCATCAAGTGACTTGATCACTTCAATCTTACATTTAATTGTTTAATCTCTTAATGTGTGATAGTTAGATTCATTCAACAATCATACTTTGAAACAAGAAAGTATGCTAATGTAACTGGGCTGCCTGGTGGAGAATGGAACCAAAAAAAAAAAAAAAAAAAAAAAAAAAACGATTTTCATGAAAACAATCGCCTAAAAACTTAGACAGCATGTGCTTTATTTGAACATGAAATTGTGAGTAGGGAAAAGGTATAAAGGTAAACCTGATCTTTCTTCGCAATACAATAAAGGACCTTTGTGTGTGATTTAAGTGTGTTTGTGTGCGTGTGTGTGTGTGTGTGTGTGGGGGGGGATAGCTGTGTTTAGTGTTTTATTGCAAAGTTGCAACGCGGGAATTCCCAATTATACTGCGGTATCTATTGTTACATTGTGCTCTTTTGAGAATGTAGTTCTAAGGTAATACATACGAAGTATTACGTCCCATAATGTAATAGCATTTCCTTTTCTTACTGTCATCTTGTCATAATCAAATTTAATCGCTCTGGAAATATTAAACATAGGTCAGACCTTCGTCAAAAAATTGAAAAAGGAAATAGCAAATATTGTTTATTTGTATTGTTTTACCTGATAGCTAGAAAAGCATGTGCATGCATGTAGTTAATCAACTAAGGGACCGACGGCTTTAAGTCCTCTCCGAAGAGCGTGGTAAAGCAGATTAAAGCCTTACCAAAAGGCACCAGCTCATCGACCAGGTGTCCAATCCGAGAGCTCCCGGTTACGAGACCATTGCTCTACCGCTGAGCTATTGATCGCGCCCCCAAAAAGGTAATTTGAAATTTCTCAACGCGTAACCAAATTAAATATGTTAAAGTTTATTTTCCCTTTGACTATCCCTACCGTAAAATAAATGGCCATGCAACACAAATTATAATAAACGATACCAATTAGATCAATTTAATTTAATGAGCTGAAAAAATGAAAATGTTTTCATACGTTGTTGGTGTCTGAGTTTATGAATGTATTGTGTGAGTGCATTGTGTGTGTGTGTGTGTGTGTGTGAAGCGAATGGTGGATGTGCTCGTAGCTCTGTGTTGTATGGTGGAGTGGAAATAAATGTAGCCTTCTCAATAAAGCGCAGCTACTATATCAATAACATGTCCTGCGCTGTGATGAAAACATAACTCCCAACAGTGCCACTTTACAGACGCAGAATAATAATTTGTTTTAGATTTCCAATCGTTAATATCTTGATAATTAGACAGTCGATCGGCTTGTAAAAGTCATGGGGTTCTTGATTTGGTCATTTTTCACTCAAACTTTCAGATTATCTTTAATTTTACGTCTAGCATTGAATTCACTACCTTAGGACCACTTTCTCCCAGCTTAACAATGTTACCAAGTCCCTTTTAACATTATTATTATCATTTGTAGTAGTTCTAGTGTTTTTTTTATTACTACTTTTATCATTGCCATTTTCATTAGTCTGAGCAATAATAGGATTACAATATTAACCAACTGATTTTTACTCTTACACACAGACGCCCATACGTACACACACATTCCCCCACCTTCATGCCTCATTATGCCGATACGTATTTAAAGATAAACTTTAGTACTGGTAATGCGATTGCATTGTGAAAGAAAAGGTGTGGAAAGGATCAGAAACAGTTGATCATGTAGCATGTAAGTATTGGTGTGCACTGCAAGGTTCTGGAGTCATCAAAATCATAATAAATTTGACCGAGTCTTGGTAAAGTAACAAGCACTGTACACAGAAAGCTATATATGGGACAACACACATGGTGTCGGGGCTAGTACTACCTTGATTTCCTTGTCTTTCTATGCTCATTACTCAGCCAGTATACATTTTCTTCCAAAATTGTTTGGCACATGTCATTTATTTGTAATCTTGAACATTCAGTGTAAGTTTTGTTTGATTCTGTGAGAATTAATTTTCTTTTTTTTTTACCAGAACTGGAGTTTAGCTTTAAGATAAAGCACAAAAATGAAATTTCCAAACTTTTTTTTCTTCAAAGTTTTATTGTCATTAAACAGAATCAAGTGCACAAACAGAATCATCGAACACAGAACAAACATGTTCGAGAATATTAGTATTTGTATATTAAGGATATTTTATGAAAATGTTTATTGAAAACATTTTTGTAGAATTAAACAGATATTTCGGTATAAAACATGCAAATAAATTGTGTTACGTTCCTTGAATGACAAAACAGGTTACTGATCAAATCGAGATGCGGGCAGAACACCCTTAATATATGTATACTCAGTCCTTTACAGCATTACTAACATTACACGAGTTACGTGTGTGTCACGAAATTACGCACTTTAAGCACGTGGTGGTGACAACCCGATGGCCCGAATTCACAAAGGAGGTTTGTCGACAAACCTCCTTTTGTTTTTTACAAACCAGGTTTGTAAAAAAACGCGTCAAAACGCGTCATATGACGTACACAAACCTCGGTTTGTCGAGAAACCTCCTTTGTGAATTCGGGCCATTGGGTTTATGCACCACTTCATTACTAGAAAAAACTTAATAAGAAATATTCTGCTATATATATTGTTTAAACAGTTGTCACAAGTATATGCAATACATGGAAATCTTTCGAGAGACAAAACTCGAGGCAACACTTTAACAACCACAAATAGACGTTTGTCTATTTATACTTTTTGCAGACTTTTTTTCATTACATTGGTTCTTCGTGTACTGATGGGTTCTCGGGTTAGGTTAAACTTTTGTGAAAAAATGTGGCCATCTTAATTATTATCTTGATTTTAATCAAGAGAAATGAGAGAAACAAATTAATGAAATTTTAGCAATATCCGATTAGAAACAGGAAAGTTATGAATTTGTAAAGCTGTCATAAGTGAAACTTCAATCTGGCAACACTGTAACGTATCTTGCGAGGTCCTCTCCAGTATGCTCTGTTCCAAAAAATTCATAAACTTTCATTTTCTTAATTATTGATGAGACTTGTTTCATGCAGGGGTTATATACAAACATATTCAGAATTTACTTTTAGGGTCAATGTATGATTTAAAATTGTCTAGTACACTTTTGTCATTTTGTTTAGGGCAATAGGTACCAATTTGTGTTTGAGACTTGAGTTTTTGTAGAAGTGATGAAGGTTTTCCGACAGTTCTAAGTACACTGGGCCCAACAGTTTGGCTATAAAAGGATTTTATTTCAAAATCTTTATGTCTGATTGTGCAACCGACGCAAACACATAATGGAACTAACTAAACCTCTTTCTAAAACTTGTGAAGTGTTTCTATTTCTATTTTCCCTATAATAACTAAAGGACTTTTCTTTCGGAATTCGTTACCTTTTCCCTACAATTACTACAGTGTATACCACATTATGTTTAAAATGAACTTTACCTTCATTAAGCTTTTGTTTATTTCTGTAGTTTCAGGTGATGAAAATAATCCCTCAAATACTGCCATAAATCAAAAGATTGATATTACAAAATTCGAATGAGACTTTAACAAAAAGTTAGAGTACAGTGTCATCTATTACGAATTGATTATCACGAATTAGTTCAGTCTACATATATTCACATTAACTTTTGAAGTCTTTACATAAGTACAAATATTTTAAGTTGTTTTAAAAAGTTTTAATTGAAATTGTATTTCCATCATCATCACATTATATTCAAAGATTAAGAATGGAATACCCAAAACTATAAAATTGTACAAGTTACATGTGAATTGACATAATACAAATTAAAACATAAAGAAAACAGAAAGTTTAAACTATCGTATGGAAACATGAACAAATGGTTAATCCCTAAAAGCAAAAAAGGCTTGTCAATTCGATGTATAACCGGTTAGCAATGTCATGTCTGTATAAAAAACAGGTGCCAAGAAAAGGAATTAAATGGTTATATGATTAGATAAGGCAAATTCATTGGTGGAGGCTTATGCTTGATTCCTAGCCGATTACCCGACACGTGCTCCTGCGACAATTGCTACGGGCTTTAATTCATAAAAGGTAAAGAATTAGGGTTAAGACTGATGTTGGGGTTTGAGGTTAGATTTAGGGTAGGTTTTGGTAAAGTGTTTGGTCCAGGGTTGAAGTTCAGAATTGTGTTCGTGTAGAAAATTTAAGCGGAGCATTCGTCGACGAACGCGTGCCGTAAAACCGTATGCTCATTTATAGATAACGCTACAATTCGGTTAAGTACAGAATTGACTCGGATCGTTTGTCGCATCAGCAAGTGTCGTACACCCTTATAGCCATGACTAGATCTTGTATTTAGGTACAAGTCCGCCAAGGTCCGCTTTTATTAAAGCTTCATCGAGTTCCTCCACTGCGCCAGTCTTCTTTTTCCATTCATGCAAAAGTTCTTCGAAAGCAGCCGTGGAGTCCATGAAATTTTTCTTCTTTATTTTCTGCATGTAGCTGTATTCGAATCCTAAGATTCCGCATAGCTCGGTGTATTTCCCATCGGGTAGAAGTTTGGATAACTCGACGATCTCCTCATTCGTTACTTCTCTCTTGTTTGACCTATAATATATATTAATATACCTGCATTTAATAACTTGAATGAATAAATACCGGTTATTCGATAAAATAATATTCTTCGAAGGGCTTATTCCTAGTGTGACACAAATTCTGCACTATGAATAATCACTAACATTTTACTTTTGTTTTCAATCACAAAATCGGACTAATAACTCATAATCACATTCGTTTCTTTCGAGAAAAAAAGCAGAAAATTTTTCATTTTAACTTCTGATAATATCATAATTTAATGATCCTTTCTTGAATAAGTACAAAGTGTTATAATAAAGGAGGTGACATTATAGTATTAATGACTGCTTTGAGAGAAATAGTTGTTTTATTACGCTCAAGGGAAGGTTAGAATTGTGCTATTCCCCGAGGCTTGCCGAGGGGAATAGCCCAATTGTAACCTTCCCGAGAGCGTATGAAAACAACTATTTCTCGAATATTAAAGCAGTCATTAATACTTTTATATGCCGAAAAAAAATAGACTAAAAAATAAAAAATAAAAAATATTTTTCAATTTTGTCGAAGACGGGATTCGAACTCTTGCGTACAACAAGAGGTGTATCGAAAACCAACGCTTAGACCACTAGGCTATCGCGCGTCGTTAACATGCTCGGCAGTTTTCTCCAATATATACATTAAAATGGATTGAAAACGGCTCTGCGTGAGGGATGCTTCGCAAAAGCTCCATGAAACGGGCTCTTCTTTTACTTTTGCAATGCATATTGGCACGAACTTAGATCAAGATCTATCGGCAGATGTTGTTTTTTTGTTTTTGAGAGTTTATTTTCGTCTTCATGTCAACAATGCAAGATAAAATTGTCGGTAAGATCGATCGAGATTCAATTGTATTGAAATTACCGACCAATCCTTCGCACACATTACGGTATCCTCCATCGCTCAAACCATTTTTTAACATGTAAACCTATGGGGTAACCATGGAGTAACCATGGTTATTAAAAATATTGAAATGTTTTATGCATGGTTACCGAGAATTTTACAGGAACAGTTGAAGTTTATGAATGCAATTCGACCAATCAGATGGCTGGATTTCTTAAGTGAGGTATATAATGGTTGATATCTCGTGTGAGTTGAAAAAAACAAACATATATATTTCAGGAATTAGGTCCTAATAAATGTCGATAGTTCGGTTAACACGAAGACACGGAGATCCCATGGAACGAAGCAAGCCAACGGTTGTCTACCTATATATATATTAACTTACCCGCTTGTGCTGTTTGCTGCAGCCATGGTAGCCGGTGAAGGTCCAGTGGCTGTTTCTTGTTGCTGCCCTGGCAAAAGATCTGTGTATAAAAGACACAAATATTGACTGTGATCAAAGACGCCAACACTTAATTATTAAACTTTTAGAGTTTGTTTTGTCTTTTATCTTTAGCTTCTCTTCCTCATGTCAACCTGTACGTTAACAAAATATTAATGAACATGATCTGCTTCGAAACGTGTGGATAATTTTTCTTTTTATGTATGAAACGCATTTTTTAAAGAATCTTCTCCAGAAAAATTGAACCCATGCAAATTTTCGCTTACAGGGGTTGTGAGTGCTTAGATATTGTTTTGCCAAGTTTAAAAATCCATCTTTTAATAGTGCCGACCTCAATTCCTCCTTATCCGACGACGCTTTTTGTCCTTTTCACCAAACTTCTGAGCATATCCAATTTCCCCATATGAGTCCTTCTTACAAAGGGCTTTAGCTATTTCTTCAAGATGCCGTCGAAATCGACAATAGGGACTTTTAGATTTGCGTGGACTGATACGTGATACTTCCATTCACGGCAGTGCTTTAACAGGACGTCGATCGTAGCATAGACCTATTGCCTTCGTGCGAATCTAAAAGTCCCTATTGACCATGGAGCTCATTCGACATTTATTTATTCAAAATAGTAAAGATAAAAAATGTCATTAAATGAAGATGCTCCGTAAAAGGTAAAACAAAACGATTTTTTTCTCATATAGGGCTTACTCAATGACAGCATGTTTATGACATGATAATAAATTACGGCAGAAGCATCATCATGAAAAACAACATCACCATTTTCGTTAATATAAAAATACGTCAAAAGTTGAGTAGAAATTACCAACTAAGTATGACAAACAACACCAACTTTTAAGGTGGTGAGTAAAACAGAAAAGAAAAGGAAAACAACAAATGCAACATCAACGCTTACAGAAGGAAGCACCACTAACAAAACGAAAATAGCACAACTAACAATAGGAGTTCACAAACAAAATAAGTGGCATCAACATATTTTTTATGAATTAATATTCAGTAATATGGGTCGTAAATCTATATTGAAATTTTGGTACACGAGAAGAAATAAAGCCAAACCCCATTAAAAATTACATTTAGAAATACGCCATTTCGCGTATTAAATGAGGGGAACGTTACAATAGATACCGAAGAGTTTAAAATTGTCTTTCAATACACTCACAATGAAATTATTTCAATGTACTTTCTGGCTCAATTTAGTAAATTACAACAAATTGTTTGTATTAAAATGTATCCTTGTGACAGGAAGGAATGTTTCCGATTGACAGCAAAAAGGATAACAAGAGCATATTTGTACTTACATATAGTTGTCGACATACATTAGACACTGTGTGATCTATCCGTATAAATATTTAGGTGTTTATAATACTGAAATGAACCATTTCCAGTATAGCAATATTAACGAAACTACAGTATCACTTCTACGTTCTAAGATTACATTATGCACATATACTCGCGAGTCTATTAACCACATGGCATCATGTGCACAATAGGCGAACATTACAATCCAATCCGATTCGGGTATTTATACAGCGCCAACATCTAGTTGCCTAATCAAAGGCGCTGATGAGACTGAAAAACTACCAACAATTTCTGTTCATGATTCTAACTGGGAAAGACAAAAAAGCAGTGACTAATTGTAAGCAATGTGAAATAGGCATGTCTAATAATGCGTGGCGATCGAAAGATTCGGTACCAAAATGACTACATGTATATATTCATGTAGGCCTATCTCAGTATGCGTTGGCGGTTGTCGATCAGCGGTGTGTTTATGGGTTAACTACGTTTATCTGTGGCAAAGCAGGTCCTGTCCTATTATCTCTCCAATACCACTTCTATTGCTTACCACAGGAACCGAAATCATAGAACATAAGTATATGCAAACTTACCTGACCTATTCCTTGTCCTTTATGAATTAAACAACGAAATCGACGTGCAACTAAATATAACGGTAGGCTTCTGCAGTAGACCTTGAACATGCATAGAAGTATGTACTTATATCACGGCGTCACATACACTGAGTGCTTTTGTACATCAGTACCATCGAAAGCGAGAAGCGTTTAGTAGGGGGTAGTAGACGAACAGGTTGTAGACCAAAACGGCAATTCCCCGTCCTGGCTGTGGCGCTTTACATTGTGATGACATGAAGAATGGGTGCTATTAATTTTAAAAGCATCGTGTCAGAGATGGCTCTATAAAGGATTTTGAACTAGAACATATTTTCAAAATAAAAGAGAATATATAAGTTCTTTAGTTAACAGAAAGCTAATTTAATTTTGTAACATATCTCAAGTGATTATAATAAGGACTGCTCTCCTCGAAATATTGTTTCAGGCTTCAACTTATTTTCATATTGTCTCTTTCTTTAAAATTTACAATTATGTCTACGTAGGCATTCCGGGTTTGTTGATAATAAAGTGGCAAATATATTGTCACCTAATGCTGCCTCCCAAGTCCGGCAAGGTCCGGCAAGTGCGATTTTAAAATAATTTTTCCCTGATTAAAAAAAAGAATGTGTGTAAGAGGGGGGGGGGGGGGCTCAGAAAATACTGGGGCGGGCTTGACCCCAAAAGCGCCCCTTCTCCTCTAAAACGGATTTGCTTAATCTATATAACCGATACATTTTGGTGCTTTATATAAATCAAGCCTTAGCCCATCTTAACATATCTTGAGATATTGCAGTAAGATTTTCCTTTACCTATCGAGATTGAAAATTACTATAAGAAGTAAAAAACGGTATTATAGTAACCTTTACCTTTATTTCATGAAAGAACTTTGCGATCCTGTTCCTCAAATCTTCAGAGTATCTTATTATCTTATTACAAAAAATAGAATCAGAAATCCCATATTAATGACGTACTAGCATAACCATGAAAAGTTTAATTCACAATTAAATGTTTTCACATGAATTGAGATGCCCTGCATCTTCCAGTAATCTTGTCTTGTCATGGATAGTTCGATATGCTAATTTACATAGCTGAAGACTATTATGAAAAATCATCGATCTTTGAACTGGCGTACACTACTAACAAAACCCAAAATAAATCATCGGTGTTTGCTCACTCCGATATGTGATGAGTAGTGCGCATGCACGACTAGTCGCTCATCTGCATGCGATCACATGGGAGCGAAGAGAGTCACATGACCGCAACCCGGAAACATTCACTAATGTGTCAAACGTGGGCATTTTCCCAGCACAATTCGGTTAAATTTCTGCCGGCGTTTCATAAGACCACACTCGCAAGGAATATTTTTTTGATTTCGGTTAATCGTCGTGTTTGCCTAGCAACTATTAACGAAACACCGTTAGGGAAAATTTAGAAATTTTTCTTGGACTGTAAATGCAAATGAACAAGCAATCTTTCCCTCCTTCCCAACCCTTGTACCCCAATAAATAAATAAGACAGTGCTTTTTTTTGGACCCAATCGATAGTACAGACATGATAAACGCCCCTTGCCTTAACCATTTAAAAAGTATATTTAAAGGCACCTCTTCAGCTTACCTAAAATCATGGAATATCGAGTCAAATTAAAAGCTATACGCAGTAAAATCTCTCCCAGTCTATTTTCGGATCTCTCTCTCCAACACACACACACAATCACACGCACTAATAATTATTTTCATGCATTCGTGTCTCATTATGCTGATACGTAAGATGAAGAACAAAAAAGAATTTCCAAACTGCTTTTTCAAATGTTATATTCTCATTAAACAGCGTTAAGTTCACAAATAGATTCACCGTCGTACATGAACATGAAATAACAACGTTCGATAATATGAATATACAAATTCTAATGAATGTTTTCTGAAAATGGATTATCTAGGTAAGCAAATGATGCGTTCTATAAATTATAAGTGAACGAGTTGTATTGATTTAATGACTTTGCGATCATCAATATATCATCAAGATGCAGGCAACATGAACTTCAAATATGTATAGTCAGTCCCTAGATTAAAAAAAGTTACCAGCGTTATCATGGTCTCATGTACGTCATTAAATAATAAATCATTATTCTCGCAATAACTTCACAAGCTTTGCTTTTCTTGGGGTCCTTCCGATTTTGCTGTTAATTTGTTATGTATTTTACTTTGAATTTTTATGGAAAATAAATGAAATGAACAAAAATTAAATGAAAAAGAGGCATAAGAAATTATTCAAACTTCGCGGGCAACAGTGTACATTATTATCATCAAGGTTAATATGGATTTGTGTGTGTAAACTGTCAAGTATCCTTAGGTCGGACCGAATCATCATTGACAAGTTTCTCCTGAAACTAGCAGGTTACCAGTACATGCATACTCTTACACAGAGGTCGCCATTAACTTAGGAGTCGGGTATACCGAAAACAACAACTTCAGGAGGCAAAATACATAATCATTGAAAATGCTAATTTCAGAATGTTAATGATATGAAACGCAAAGAAGATGGTGGAAAAGTGATTGATCGTGATAAAGTTTGACATGATGCTGGTTGTGGAGGGCATGCGTACACAAATATGTAACTGTAACTGAATCAACAAGATTATGAAAAAGGAGCTCAATCTCAAGTGCGTTGGAAAAAACAAATCATCCTGAATGGAATTTTGATAGGCTTTGTCCATCACCCAGTGGAATGTATTAACAGTGCTGCCAATGACGTTTTACGTTATGTGAATTCGATTTTAGAGGGATAAACGATGAGTTGTCGAAATTATTTGTTATCATATTAACATGGTTTATATAAAATATAAGTAAGTAATCCACTTACATCTTCATTGTTCATAGAAAGCTTGGACCATTATGATCATAAATGTATAAGCATGCCAGGTTTCTTTGAATAACAAGTAACAATAATCGTTCAAAATTGTGTGCTTTTTACTCAATGTTTGCCCACAACCTTTAATGCTATGTCTTTATGGATATAAGCTTGTACTCGCTATTTTTGTGTTCATAGTGTTGTGTTGATAAGTATTATGGATAATAATTGATTGACGTTAATGGACTTTGAAACTCAATGATAGCTCACAAAAGGTGTTTACGCGTCTAAAGGGGAATACCATCCTTTTATTGCAGTCATGGGAGACTGAGTAACAAACCTGTATTCAACTATACGTGCTATCTTGCTTTCCCACGATCTCGTTGATACATGTCGTATGAAACACGTTTTTTGAAAATTGGCTGGGAAAACCCACTGTCCATATCAAATAACCTAGTGGCTAATTGAGACCTCGGAGCCTGAAAGCAAGTAAATATTATTGTAAAACTAACTGCATACTATACAATCATTATGCGATCAAATTTTTAAAGAATGGGGAATAATAGATATGGAAATCTACACCAAAACATTATATTCCTGATTTAGGTTCTCGATTATGACAAGGATCCCCAAAATCATAATTTTACTGCATTTAAGCCTTCTAAACAGACTTCAAGCCGAATCGGTTTCAAAATCTACACAATCGCATTACTGGTTCGACATCACTACGATTCTGAGCCTGATTCTGTTTTTCATCCTACAAAGAAGCTTTAAATCCCTTGACGTAATATATATTGTATCAGTTATTTGACTATTCAGATCCTTGATCATTAAAATTTTACATGCTTGAATATTAATTTCAAATATTATAAGATGCAAATTTGTCCAATAACGAACAACGTCGGATCATAGTTCGATCGTATAAAGTGCGGTACGCTTCAGGCGAAAATTAATGATAAATTAAAAGAAAAATATTTAAAAAAAAAGTTGCGAAATGTATTGATATATTGCACTAATCATAACAATAGCTTTAGTGAATAAGCAAACTTAATTTCATTAAAAATCTAGTCAAAGAGTTCCTTGCACAAGTCAAATTCTTTTTCCTTGTGAAATGCTTGTCTCTGCTCCAAGTCTGGCCAGAGCGCAACTCTAACCCAAACTCTTTGCCTTACATAACATAAATGCAGATCCAATGTTGCGTCATTGTTTTGTATAATAATAATAATAATAATCTTTTAAAGTCCACTCCAAATTTTATTAAGTTAAACCGAAAATGCAAATTATTTTTGCACAATTGATCGTGAGCCCGGCAGCCACTGAGCAGCGCCAGATCGACGTTGCTATATCCCTTAATTTTGAACGCCAAACAAGGTAGCAGTAACTCGCGTATGACGCGGCCGGTGTTCACCCACGACCTCCCGGTTGTGAGGTGGACGCTCTACTGACTAAGCCAACACACCGGTATAATGCTTTCTTATTCAGTATGATTCTGTGAAATAAACTATTACTCGACTACTATATTTGAGCGAGTCGCAAGCAATATTAACGTAGCTTTAAAACTGCCGTAATCAACCAAGCATTAGCAAAAAATTAGCAAATATAATATTACCGCTTTACAAGTGGTATCTTTGAAATGATTCAAGTTAATACAATGCAAATATTTTTTCCCCATTATTTTGAGGGAAAATATAATTTTTTTTAAACATTGGTATATAATCCAACATTGTATTTACACCGTCAGGGATTATTGCGATATTTGCTTCCTTTTATACTCCGCACAAGATATAGCATCATACTTTGTAGTTGGGTGTGATGGTTTGAAAACTCATTTGCGAGCAAACGAAGCGAGGAAAAAACCCAATCTTGGTGGGGGTATAAGCACATTTTCATAACGGAAAACTGTAAAGACCTTTGAGAAGTACCATAATTATATCATTATAATAATAATAATAATAATAATACATTTATAGAGCGCAGAAACTATCCAACATTAAGTATATATTCTACTGCGCTACAAGAGCTCCTGATATGCTTAGATTAACAGTTAATTAAAAAGATGTGTTTTCAGTTTCGATTTAAAGACATTTACAGATGGTGATTTCCTGACTTCAAATGGCAAGTTATTCCAGAGTTTGGGGCTGCACAAGCAAATGCTCGATTACCTAGCGATATTTTTGTTTTGATAGATGAGATCTGCAGCAACAAAGTATCTCGGGAACTGCGCAAGTTGCAACTGTGTTGATTAGATTTGAAATTCAACAGTTCTTTAATATAAGTAGGAGCTTGACCAAGCAATGCTTTATATACAATCAGCAAGCTTTTGAATGTTATTCTCTGGCGTACTGGTAACCAATGTAGATTCCTTAAAACTGGGGTGATCTGTGTGAATTTGGAACAACCACAGATCAGCCTTGCACAGGTGTTTTGAACCCGTTGCAATCTCACTATTTGAGAGTCAGGGATCCCATACAGTAGGCCATTACAATAGTCCAACTTATTGGTGATACATGCATGAACAATGTCTTTTGTAATGTCCTTATCTAAATATTTACGAATACGTCTATTATAGATCATGTAGTATGCTGATTCACACACATTTGTGATGTGCTCTCTCATATTCAAATTCGAATCAAACTGTACTCCGAGATTTCTTGCACTAACAGATGGTTCTATTACAGAGTCTCCAATTGATACACTGTTTAAGTTGATTTATGATGTCTGTTTAGGTGTGCCAATGATCATTAATTCAGTTTTACCATCGTTAAGCATGAGCCTATTTTGCAACATCCATCCACGTACATAGTCAACACATGTTTCTAAAAGTGAGACACATCGCTCTTTAGCATGTTCATCAGGTCTGAATGATACATAAAGCTGTGTGTCATCTGCATAGCAGTGGCATGATATATCGGGGAAATTCGTTTGAACATTTGAAATGAGATTAGCAGTGTACAGAGTAAATAATTTTCTCCTTTTCAACCTTAGTTTTTTTCTTTCCCAACAAATGTCTTTTATCAAGACATGTATCATGATTGCACGAGAAGATTCATACTTAAAAAATACGTATGCTAATATGACTGGACTGACTGGTAGAATATGGAACAAAAGAACTGTTTTCATGAAAACAATCATCTAAAAACCTAGACAGCATGTTCTTTATTTGCACATGACAATTCGAACTCATTATGAGTGGAGAAAAGGCACAAATGCATTGAATGCACATTGAGAATAAACCTGATCTTTCTTCGCAATACAACAAAGGTCCTTTGCGTGTGCGTGAATGTGTGTTGTGTGTGTTCTTGCAAGGTTGCAACGCGGGAATTCTCTATACTGCCGTAGCTATTGTAAACTTTTGGCGCCTCTAATGGAGGTTTTGTAAACATGTCCTAATAGTTGGTTTTCCCCAATTCTAAAAATAATTCATTTGTCCAGGTGTTATTTAAAGATAAAGACAAGTTATGGTCATGCGATTGCATTGTGAAAGAAACGTTGTGGAATCGATCAGAAAAGGTTGATCATCTAGCAAATAAGTATTGGTGTGCACTGCAAGGTTCTGGAATCATCAAAATTATAAGAAATTTGGCCCAGTCTTGGTAAAGTTACAAGCACTGTACACAGAAAGATGTATATGGGACTACGCACACGTGCGCGACGCGTGCGTTTATCCCTCACATACCAATAAATAAACTAATTTACCAAATATATCAATTAGTAGGCGGTTTCCCGGCAAATTTTGTATCATCATGTATTAGTCAAAACATATTCTTTCACATGATTGGTAATAAGTGCTACCATTTTATTTTTTTGAAATTGGGGCGTTTCCAATACTGGTCTTTACCTTTAATTGTGGGAAACGACATTTTGAGAACCTACAGCACTATGTAATGATAAAGATCAAATTCGCATACACATTACAATAATTATATTTATCCAGACTTTACAGTGTTTATTGAAATTTGTCTCCAGTGGCTTAAAGGTAAAGACCAGTAATGGTCATGCGATTGCATTGTGAAAGAAACGTTGTGGAATCGATCAGAAAAGGTCGATCATCTAGCATCTAGCATCTACAAGGTTCTGGAATCATCAAAATGATAAGAAATTTGGCTCATTCTTCGTAAAGTTACAAGCACTATACACAGAAAGATGTATATGGGACTACCCTATCTCTCTCACCAGACCATGAGAGAAATAAATTTACCAAATATATGAATTAGTAGGCGGTTTCCCGGCAAATCTTTTATCATCATGTATTAGTCAAAACATATTATTTCACATGATTGGTAATGAGAGCTTCCATTTCATTTTTTGAAATTGGGGCGTTGCCAATACTGGTCTTTACCTTTAACTAATGTAAAGAGCATTGTAATAACGATATACCTTTATTCAACATTAGCATCGTAATTCCGACACACCGAAATGAAAACGAAATTGGACAGAGAGGAAAATGGGAAGGAGAGAAGGAGGGAAGAAAGGAAGGGGGTAACGAATATGGACGGGGAACCCAGGAATACAACATGGCTGCCATAAATAACCACATTTTGGTTGAAAGAGAGAAAAACAAAGAAGAATTATATTGTAGTTCATGGCGAGAGAGAGTACGTGTTATAGTTTTGATAATAATAACAATTATGGAACAAAATTATAATGTATATTTCAATTTTTTCCTTTGTTCATTTTAAAGTGATTTAAATACTACGTCACGAAACCTTCTCATGTACAATGTGAGTCAAAACAAATTTACACCTAGAAAATGAGCGGTAAATTATTATACATGATATGAACGAACGTTTTATCCTAAACTTTTTGGGTTCATTTTTGTGGTATTTTACACTCTATCAAAACATGTATGATAACTTTTCGTTCATAGCTGACTTTTAAAATAAATGACAATTTTCTGAGTGTAAACTTGTTTTGACTCACACGGTATACATGCGTTGTGGTTTATGATGTTAGAGTTGAAAATAATTTTCCATTTTCTCGGCATCTTGGGCAATGTTCTATCTTTTTGTTACATTGTTATGTTCAATTTTAAAATGTCTGTATTGATTAAGATAAGGAACATTGATCATAATACATAAGGGCTGAAAATATTTCACAAATAAAATAAAATATACAGAATACATACAGATCAAAATAAAAATTAAAAAATACCAGTTATTCTTCTTATGTTGAATAAAACCCATATAGCACATCAATCATGCACAGTAATGAAATATCAATGAATAACACCTTAATATATTACATTTTACATTTCAAAAGATCAATTATCAGAAGTTAGAAGAAAATTAAAAGAAAAGAAGAGTACGTTGATATGGAGTAGAGGTAGAGAGGAATTGGGAGAAACAAATAAAGAATCTAAGTAGAGAAAGGAAGAGTGGGAAAAGAGAGTGGAGGGTGAAAGAGAGATCAAGAAGAGGTAGAAGACCACTCATATCATTCAGTCCTGTACATGTATTTACATTTAATTCCCCATAATGACTTAAGGTATAATAATCTTGCTGAATTACCTTACTTTTCTCACGTAATTACTGCAGTGAAATTTGTTTTGCTAACGAATCGTTAATTCGTTATATTTGTATTTCCCTTGTCAATCTTCACGTTCCTTTTTACACTTTCCTGTCAGGTGCTGACACTATAATAGTGAACCACTCAACCACTGCAACAAACGAAACGATTACATTTTGAGGTCTTCAAGTAAGATTTAAGTACAATATACGTTTCATACGTATTGACTATCATTATTTTATGCATTTTACATTCATCAACATTAGTCATTAAATGTAAAATTATCATAAAACCTCTAACCATTAAAACATTTTTGTATTATATCTATTTCCATTATCATCGCATCATGCACAAGGCTAACAAGTCAATAACTATAATTGGTAAAAGTATTGACAAGATAAACAATAAAAATATAACTAAAATATAAACTTTATAATTCTTTGACATTCTTTCTGTAAACAAAATCATGCAGTGTTTATATTTTAAATGTAAACAATAGTACTAATGGAAATCGAACGGAATAATATTTACATAAACAAACATATTACTGAAAGAAAGTATTCGCTCTTGTGATTTCATAAGACAAATGCAATAGTATTTGGTCCAGGATTAAATTTCAGAATTCGGTTAGTGTAAAAAAGCATTTGTCGTACACTCTCTTTGCAATGACTATTTCTTGTATTTAGGTATCAGTTCGCCAAGGTCTGCTTTAGTCAAAGCAGCATCGAGATCCTCCCTGTATCTTCCCTTGTTTTTCCATTCTTGCAATAGTTCTTCGAAAGCAGCCCTGTAGTTATTTAAGTTTTTTCTCAATACCTGCTTAACGTAGTTGAAATGGAATCCTAAGATTGAGCCAAGCCTGTTGTATTTCTCATCAGGTAAAATTCGGGATAGGTTGTAGAACTCCTCATCCGTTATTTCTCTTCTGTTTGACATAATAACATAAATCAATATAAATGAATCTGATAACTTGAATGAATAAAGACAGATTATTCTGTAAAATTTAGATAATCTAGGTGATTTATATTTATGTCCTTTTGCAGCCAACTTCAAATTCCGTAGAATTTTGCAGGAAATGTGAATAGTATGTCATATCTGTATACATTGAAACGTTAGCGGTGTCCTTTTATTCAAATTATGCTAGGAAACCCGTTCTAGACTTCACTGTCAGACACTATTGAGAGACTGACTGACTTCTTTTTTCTTTGTTGATAATATGCTAGGAGTCCACTGGGCCGGCGCCAGTTGGCGCCAGTTTGCGCCAAAGATTATGTGATTGGCGCGTAGTGGCTCGCTGTGGCGCCGAATTAATGTCCGCTCGGCATGTGTCGCCAAGTGGAATCAACTGGGTGCCATATGGCGTGCGCCAAATGCCACCCGGCTTGCTCCAAAATGTTGCGCCAGTTTGCGCCAGTTCGCGCCATTACACGGCCATTTGATTCCAAAATTCACCGTGTTGGCGCCATTCGCGCCAATAGACGGCTACTTTGCGCCACTTGGTGATTAGTTTGTGCCAAAGGTCGCCAATTTTGGTTTGAACTTGCCGCCGCTTGGCGCTACTTGCCGACTATATAAATACCGGCCATCGGCTACCTGGTTCAGACCCTCCTCAGCTGCTGTATGAACAACATCTCTACTAAATATTTACAATTTTGATATGTCTGAGGCTTTTGATAATGTTGGAGTGATGATGCTGCTCCATCAGAAGATGATGAGAGATGCTGAGGTGGCCACTGCCTATCAACTTATGCTGGCCAATCCTGAAGAAGAAGAGCCTCCTAAGAAGAAAGGGAAGCACAACTGGTGGTTTAGACCCATGCTCCACCCACAGTTGAGGGCCAAACGTGGACAGTACCACACTTGATGGAAGAGCTGAGGGAGAATGACAGGAGGAAGTTCAAGAACTACACCAGGGTGTCCCCAGAGATGTTTGATGACCTGTTGGTCAGGCTTACACCCCACTTGCAGAAGAAGGACACCCACTTCAGGAAGGCCATCCCCCCTGGTCTCAAGTTGTCCGTCTTCCTGTGCCATCTCGCCACTGGGGCCACCTCTGCTGTCTTACAACTTCCGAGTGGGCAAGGAAACCATCCAGAAGTTTGTCCCTGATGTGGCCAGAGCGATAGTGGATGAGTATGCTGCAGAAGTCATCTCCCTCCCCACAACCAATGAAGGCTGGCTTGAGATTGCAGGTGATTTTGAAGCCAGAAGGAATCTTCCTCACTGTCTGGGAGCCTATGATGGAAAGCACTTCCATCTCCAGAAGCCCAACAAATCAGGCAGCCTTAACTTCAACTACAAGCAGTTCTTCTCGGTTGTCCTAATGGCTCTGGTAGATTCAAAGTACCAGTTCATGTGGATCGATGTGGGTGGAGTTGGCCATCAGTCTGATGCCCAGATCTACAACAACAGTGAACTGAAGGAGTGCATTGAAGCTGGCACTTTAGGCATCCCAGATCCAGCTCCTCTTCCCCATGATGATGACCCTATGCCGTACTTCTTCGTGGGAGGACGTAAATCATGAAGCCCTATGGCCGTCGTAACATGGACCAACAGCAGAAGATCTTCAACTACAGGCTGTCCAGGGCAAGGCGTGTGGTTGAAAATGCCTTTGGCATTCTGGCTCTGCAGTTCCAGTGCTTCCTTAGCCAGATGAGACAGGAACCAGACACAGTCCGCCTGCTCGTTGAAGCTGCCGTGATGCTGCACAACCTCATCAGGAAGCGCTATCAGGCACCGGACGTCCGCATGTTGGACCAGGAGGATGCCCAGCACAACCTCATCCCTGGAGCTTGGAGAACTGCCGCCATCACTGTGAGGCGGCAAGTGGCGCCGAATGGTGGGCAACCAGGTGGCATTTGGCGCGAAGTAGTCACCAATCGGGTGCCGTTTGGCTCGCGTAGTGGCGCAAACAAGGTGCCCCTTGGCGCCAAGTGGCGCCATGTGGCGCGAAATCTCATTGGCGCAACTTGGCGCGCGCCATTACATTCCAGTGGATTCCAATAGGCGGATTGTTTGCGCCAAAGAGCGATATGTTCGCGCCATTTGGTGCCACTTGTATTAGGTCAAAATAGGCTTATACCTGGAAATTTTTGGTAACAAGCTGATTTTTTCAGGATAGCTCCAGGAATATGTCTAGAATAACATACTAAAAGTCCTCGTATATCCTCCTTGAGCGTTTTCCGTAATCCAAGATGGCGTCCAAAATGGCCGCCATTTCCTGATTTTCTTATAACTTTGCAACTAGATAACCCAAATACAAAATTTAAATGTCTAAATATATGTTTTTTAGCATAAGGAACTCAATAAAATACTTGTTGATAAATGTTGAAACACATAAGTAGCTATAAACCACTTTAGCCCTTCCCGAAATCCAAAATGGCGCCCAAAATTGCTGCCATTTCCTGAATTTCTTATAACTGTGCAACTAGATAACCCAAATACCAAATTTAAATGTCTAAATATATGTTTTTCAGCATAAGCAACTCAACCAAATACTTATCAATAAATTTTGAAACACACAAGTGGCAGTAAAACCAATTGAGCCCTTTCCGAAATCCAAAATGGCGTCCAAAATGGCCATTATTTCGAATTTATCTCACTGTATTAAAGTAGGTGAATTATGAATACAATCAAATGTCTATACTAGAAAAGCACTATTGTAATACATATCAGTACAAATAAACTTTTCATTAAATAATTAAATATTTCTAATACATAACGTATACACACCCACCCACCCACCCATACACACATGCACACATATGGCTGCTTCCATCAGACTGACAGTGTGCAAACCGTGAAGAGTACTCAACGTTAGATGGAACTGAAAATGGAGACACATTAGTACCAATTACTGTCGCAAAGGCAAAAGTCACAAGGTTTCAAACGGGAAATGCACCTCAATAGCACATGCCATGTCATCTCTGCTAGTAGACCAGGTCATTTCTGCTAGTAGACCAGGTCATTTCTGTCGCCAATATTGTTGGAATGGCTTCGTATAAACACCTGAAGTGTGGCTCACATGAACAGATAGACATCTTGAGCTGAGCAACATGAGCTTTGTCCTTCATGGATTGGTTTCATGAAAGTGGCCATGCAGAGTGACCAGTACGAGAATTGAAACTCTGCCCTTCATAAATTTAGACCCCTCCAATCCGAGTACCATCTACACGGCACTATACTTTGCACAGTCACAATGTGAAAAACATATAACTTAAGAATATGTGCAGTAACATTTAACCAGCCCTCGTACATCAAGGCAGCAGAGATTGTAGCTTCTTCTCAAGACCCAGGAAAAGTAATCACCCGTTTTGGTGGATTTCACCTCCTCATGTCATATCTCGGCAGCATATAGTCCACGTCATGGGCAGAAGTATGCTTGTGGGAGCTATGGGAGACAGTGTACGCCAAAGGGTCTGTCATACATATGCAATCTGGTCATGCACTTCCCCTTCTCTTCGTGCTCGCATTCTTACTTCAGCTGCCCTCATTGGCGTGTTGATGGGTAAACCTGGCGTCTTAGACAGAATAGATAAGGACCACTTAGCGAATCTGTATGGTGCACTCCTCAACCAGGACAAGAAGGTGACTGCTGTACCTGAGAAGAGTGTGTCGAACAGTTAAAGTCAGATCATTTCACAACTCATTGAACGGGCAGCAGGACACAGTAAAACAGGGAAACTTTGGTTGCAGCAAATCCGACATTTATGTGTCTCTTCTGCAATGTTTCATTCCAGCAGAAAGGACAGGGGACTGGAAGCTCCATCTCAGCTGTGTGAGGGAAATGATGCAACATTTCCATGCTGCAGGAAATCTTCCCTAGTCCAAATATGCCAGGTTGTTTTAACAACAGATGGAAGCTCTAGAGCAAACCATGCCAGGAAATGAATATACACAATTAGCAGAAATGGGATACTTCACGATCCGCCATGTGGATTCATTCTGGGGTGGAAACTTCTCTGATCAGACCATTGAAAAGTTCCTGATGCGGCAGCTGAAAACATCTAGAGAAATGACTCGTGGTCGTGGAATCACAGACAGTACATTGGCTATTAAATTGGGTTCATGCACTGTGTTCCTACCTGTGATGAACTGGAACAGTTCACCGGAGTACACACTGGTACACCAGAGCAGCATAAAGACATACAGCAAAGTACCAGGTCAAGAGACAATAAAGAAAGATGTATCTTTGTTGGATGGCTGCAGGCAAATCACCATTTGCTTGATATGAAACTAATTGCCTGGTCTCCTTGTCAACTGGCATCGTCGCTGGCTTATCTTTTAATTGTGATTAACCTGTACAAATCGGCCTAGTAGCGGCATCTGAAACGAATGCATGGTAGGAAGTTTACAGAATTCAAGCTACGTACATCGTAAGGACAAGGTGAAGACCATTGGTGCCAAGAGTAAGAGAGTGAAAATCAGGGGACAAAGCACATAAGTCAACCCAACACTACTGTTCAACAGAATAACATGTGTCCTGAATAACAACACTGAGATGGAATCGGTCTTTGCTTATGAACATATTCCCGCGCACTTTCCCTTTCAAAGGTGGGGTGATGCGGAAGCCAACAAAGAGTTCTCTGGGTCTCCTGCTGAATTCGTTCTCCAAGCAATCCAACGTGCCAGAAATGGTCTCTTTGTTTAAGATGGTGGTCGCCTACTGCACCCTTAAGCATTATGGAGCTCATTTGACGGTGGTGTTCGATGGATATGGAAGTGCAACTTCCACAAAGGTAGCTGAGCAGAGACGAATAGCCCAAAGATGTACCTCTTTATTTGATGATAATATATTATATGCCAACAAGCACAACCCAAAACAGCTTTCCTTGCCAACAGCAACAATAAGATGAGACTTATACAAACTATACGTGACAAAATACGTACCGGTATCAAGTAGACAGAAGCGGATGCCACTAACCTGATTGTCTCTACAGCACAAGCAGTAGCAGAGTCAGAACAGGTGCCCGTTGTTGTCGTTGGTAAGGACACAGATTTACTGGTCATGCTAGTTGCTCCGGCAACCACTTTTACAGATATGCACATGCTATGCCGCAGAATCCTGTCACGGTCTTCAACATTCATGAAATTCAGCATGCCATAGGGGACACTAGAAATTGCCTGATGTTTCTTTAAGCTGTGACAGGGTGTAATACGGTCTCTGCAATCTACCGTCAGGGCAGTCGTAAAACTTTCAATATGGTCCACAAGAAACTTGACTATGGCTTGCTTGATACATTCGCAGTGGAAGCACCCATGACGAGGTAAAAAAAAGAGCAGGGAAAGCCTTTATGGGGCCAGCAGTTCTTGATGACTACCGTCACACTGCATACAATTAAACGGGCAATTGGTCGC
The DNA here is from genome assembly GCA_035222895.1 of Strongylocentrotus droebachiensis. Lineage (NCBI taxonomy): Eukaryota > Metazoa > Echinodermata > Echinoidea > Camarodonta > Strongylocentrotidae > Strongylocentrotus > Strongylocentrotus droebachiensis. The sequence continues at coordinate 36,912 of JAVYIG010012711.1, forward strand.
AGTTCTCTGAGTTCATCCTTTCCGTTCATCTACTTCCAACTAGTGCTGCAGCAAAGCAACATCCATACCGCACCTCTTACAGTCATTATGTATAAAAAGCTTTAGCGACCTTGGTACTAATGTGTCTACATTTTCAGTTCCATCTAATGTTGAGTACTCTTCACGGTTGCACACTGTCAGTCTGGTATCGTTGAGGATGATGGAAGCAGCCATATGTGTATGTGGGTGTGTGTGTGTGTACTTTATGCATAAGAAATATTTTTTAATTAAAAGATTGTTGTACTGATATGTATTTCAATGGTGCTTTTCTAGTCTATACATTTGATTATATTCATTACGTATCTACTTACAATGAGATAAATTTGGAAATAATGGCCATTTCGGGTGCCATTTTGGATTTCGGGAAGGGCTCAAGTGGTTTTGCTGCTACTTGTGTGTTTCAAAATTTGTTAATAACTATTTGGTTGAGTTCCTTATGCTGATAAACATATATTTAGACATTTAAATTTGGTATTTGGGTTATCTAGTTGCAAAGTTAGAAGAAATACAGGAAATGGCGTCAATTTCGGGCGCCATTTTGGATTTCGAAAAGGGCTAAAAGTGGTTTATAGCTACTTGTAAGTTTAAGAATTTATTAACCTGTATTTTATTGAGTTCCTTATGCTAAAAAACATATATTTAGACATTTAAATTTGGTATTTGGGTTATCTAGTTGCAAAGTTAGAAGAAATACAGGAAATGGCGTCAATTTCGGGCGCCATTTTGGATTTCGAAAAGGGCTAAAAGTGGTTTATAGCTACTTGTGTGTTTAAGAATTTATTAACCTGTATTTGATTGAGTTCCTTATGCTAAAAAACATATATTTAGACATTTAAATTTTGTATTTGGGTTATCTAGTTGCAAAGCTATAAGAAATTCAGGACATGGCGGCCATTTTGGACGCCATCTTGGATTGCGGAAAACGCTCAAGGAGGATTTATGAGGACTTTTAGTATGTTAATCTAGACATATTCTTGGACCTATCCTGAAAAAATCAGCTTGTTACCAAAAATTTCCATGTTAAAACTAATGCTCTTGGCCTATTGGCGGACACTTGGCGCTGATTGCTCGATGCAAGTGGCGCGACGAAAGTTTCAAACATTTTGAAATTTTCTTGCCGCCACATTCAAATTTGGCGCCGTTACTGGCCACCACGAGCCAGTTGGGAGGCAGTTTGAGCCACTACACGCCACTAGGCACCTTATTGGCGACACTAGGCGCCACAGTAAATTGCATTGGCGCAAACTGGCACCAACTGGCGCCGGCCCAGTGGACTCCTAGCATCAATGAGCAGTAACAGGTACATGAGCATTTGTCTACGCCAATAACCCATTACTTATACAGGCCAAAATTAAATTTATTGAATCTTTGTGGAGCACAAAACGTAAGACCATTAGGTACAAGGGTCTGAACATTAGATTATTTACTTAGGTGATTGCAAACACTTAAGCCGATTCAACAAATAATGGTCGTTATTTTCCCATTAAAAGCCATTTCAGACCCTTTCGTTTTGAGGGAAGTTCTAAATTAGTATTGCCTTTCACATCCCGTTGGAATTTAACCTTTTCATTTTTAGGGCCTGCAAATGGGACAAAGTACTTTTAAAGGTTAAACGTTGAGTCTGCTTTGTTCGATCAAATCTCCGCGTCAGTTGGGGATGTTGGATTACACGAACATTCGTGAAAATATACCCCAATATTAAGGGAAATCAGGTATATTTTGTAAAGGTTGTATGCCAATGTGTGAAGCTTACCTGCTTGTGCTGGTTGGTGCTGACATGGTAGCCGATGAAGAACCAGTTGCTGTTTCTTGTAGTTGCCCTAGAAAAAAGGGGAACAATTCGGTTTCGCCACATGAAACGTTCTGGTGTATAATATATACAAATGTTCCACATGCTTATCACATGTAACACAATGATCTTTCATTAATTTTCAGTTTCTTGTACAGGTCAAAACCTTTTGTGATTATTCTGACCTTAAAGGCATAGACCAGTTCTGGTCATGCGACTGCATTATGAAAGAAACGTTGTGGAATCGATCAGAAAAGGTTGATCATCTAGTATCGGTGTCTACTGCAAGGTTAAGGAATCATCAAAATGATAAGAAATTTGGCCCAGTCTTGGTAAAATTGCAAGCACTGTACATCCTTTATTTATCCAGTCCAGATAGATATAATAATTTACCAAATATATCAATTAGCAGGCCGTTTCATGGCCGTTGCGCCACGCTCCGCAACTAAAAATCTTACTTTGAATAAACTATGAACACATGTAACAAACATCAAAAGTTGATGTTTGGATATAATTTTGATTGAATATATAATTTGAATATTAGGAGAGTGATTTGTATTTTCCCCTCATTATAATTGTTTCTATCGCACATCTCAAACTGACCGCTCAGTTCTATTCTCCAAAATCTTTCTGAAGTGCAACATAATAACTACTATTCAATTCCAATTTCTGCTATTTACTTTTCTTTTTTGCTTCACTTAAACAGACATGCCAGTGACACCTGAGATAGCATATTGCAATTTATCGAGCTTAAGTTTAAGTTTATGCATTGTCATCTACAATTTGATTAAATATATTTTTTAAAATTATGATTATGTTTAACATTTTAGACATCCCCTGATGCATTTCCTGGAGTCGGAAGAAAAGACTAACGGGTTATAGGAATTTTGCATTCCCTTTTTTCTTCCCGGCAACTTCGGGAGGTGCAGCAAGGGAAGCCTATGTGCCATTCCTTTGTACCTTGCATTGTATGTTTGAAATGCCAAATAAATAATAATAATAATATATTTTTGTTATCATCACGTATTAGTCAAAACATGTTCTTTCACATGATTGGTAATAAGAGCTTCCATTTCATTTTTTTGAGCGGGGGGGGGGGGGGGGGACGTTTCCAAAACTGGTCTTTACCTTAAACGAAAGTAATTTATTCAGGACCATAATCTGCTTCGCAACCTGTCAGCACTTTTCTCCTTTTCTGTATGAAATGCACTTTTTAAAAGCATCTACTAAAAAAAAATTGCCACATGCTAATTTTGGCGTACCGGGATTGGAAGAGCTTAGATATTTATCTGCCAGGTTTACAAATCAAGCTCTTAATAGTGCCGACCTCAATGCCGCATTTTCCGTCGACGCTATTCGCCAAATTCTGAGCATATCCAATGTTTTCATTTGAGCCCCTCCTTGTTGGGCGTTTGCTTCAATGTAACGACGAATATCTGAGGGCTCAAAGCCCAATTCAACGCCTAAATCATCGATCTCTGAATCTTTACATAGGGCTTTAGCTATTTCTTTAAGATGCCGTCGAAATCGACATTGACCATGGAGCTCATTGTACATTCATTTATTCAAATAGTCAAGATAAAAAAGTATAGCTAGAAGGTAAAACTTTAATACATTGTTTGTATTAAAATTTATCCTTGTGCCGACAAGGAGTGTTTTTAATTGTCACCGAAAGGGATAACCAGAGCATATTTGTACTCACATATATTTTTCGGACATATCTTTATTAGGCACTGAGTCATCTATCTGTTTAATTATTTAGGAGTAAATAAATAGGCTATCAATTTAACAGTTAACAATTTCCCACTTGCTAGCAATATAATAATATTAGCGAAACTACAGTATCACTTCTACGTTCTAAGATTACGCACATATACTCGCGCTTCTATTAACCGCATGGAATCATCTACAATTATGCATATTGAGGCGTGGCGATCGGGAGATTCGCTACCAAACTATACATGTAACTCAATATAGTTTGTTTGGCTGTCGATAAGCTATGTGTGTATGTTTATCCGTGGCAAAGCAGGTCCTGTCCTCTATCGCTTACTTTAGGAACCGAAATTATAGAACATAGGTTTATAAACACGATCTGGTTGGAGACCAAAACGGCAATTCACCGTCGTGGCTCTGGCGCCTCCCATGTTCAAATGAGAACATATTTTGACCCAAAAAAGGAAAACATAACATAACAGAAAGAAAATTTAAATGTGATACAGATCTGGAGTGTTTTTTCTGACTTAGGTTATAGCGAAACCTGCGCGAATCAGGACTGCTCTCCTCTAACTTTTGTTTGAGGTTTCAATTTTTTAAATTGTTAAATAGTCACTTTTCTTTATAATTTAGTTTTATGTGTACGTACGTACAGGCGCGGATCCAGGATTTCTTAGGGGGGGGGGCCCACTTTTTTTTGGGGGGGTCCGAAAAAAAAATCGTAACGACTCAGCCAGCCGCTAAATAAGCGGGGGGGGGGGGGGGACACTTTTTTTGTTTTTTATGGGGGGGTCTCGAAATTTGACAAATTGACATTTTGTTCCGTTGGGGGGGGGGGGGGGTGAGGTCACCTTTTTTAGGTCAGCCATTGGCATATTTTTTTTTTTTTTTTTTTAAATTAAAAAAAAAAAAAAAAAAATCACAGAAAAGGGGGGGGGGGGGGTTGCTCCAAAATACACACATAAAAAACCGAAGGGGGGAGGGTCAACCCCCTAACCCCCTCCCCCTTCCGTGCGTGCCTACTCGTCTGAAAATAGTTTTTCCCCTCCCGCGCGAAGCGCGGAAGCTTTTACGTTTCATTAAATCATTAGAAAAAGAAGACGATTCGTTGTACAGTTTTTTACTCTTAATCCTCGTCTTAATTCATCCCCCTCTCCCGCGCAAAGCTCGGAAGCTTTTACGTTTCATTAAATCATTAGAGAAAGAAGACGATTCGTTGTACCGTTCTCGACTCTTAATCCTCATCTGAATACAGTTTTCCCCTCCTCCCTCCCGCGCGAAGCGCGGAAGCTTGTACGTTTCATTAAATCATTAGAGAAAGAAGACGATTCGTTGTACCGTTCTCGAAAATAATCCTCGTCTGAATACAGCTTTTACGTTTCATTAAATCATTAGCGAAATAAGACGATTCGTTGTTCCGTTATGACTTTTAATCCTTGTCTAAATTCAGTTTCCCCCCTCCCACGCGAAGCGCGGAAGCTTTTACGTTTCATTAAATCATTAAAGAAAGAAAACGATTCGTTGTACCGTTCTCGACGCTTAATCCTTGTCTAAATCAATTCCCCCCCTTCCGTTTCATTAAATTATTAGAGAAAGAAGACGATTCGTTGTACCGTTCTCGACTCTTAATCCTCATCTGAATTCAGTTTTCCCCTCCTCCCTCCCGCGCGAAGCGCGGAAGCTTGTACGTTTCATTAAATCACTAGAGAAAGAAGACGATTCGTTGTACCGTTCTCGAAAATAATCCTCGTCTGAATACAGCTTTTACGTTTCATTAAATAATTAGCGAAATAAGACGATTCGTTGTTCCGTTATGACTTTTAATCCTTGTCTAAATTCAGTTTCCCCCCTCCCACGCGAAGCGTGGAAGCTTTTACGTTTCATTAAATCATTAAAGAAAGAAAACGATTCGTTGTACCGCTCTCGACTCTTAATCCTTGTCTAAATCAATTCCCCCCCTTCCGTTTCATTAAATTATTAGAGAAAGAAGACGATTCGTTGTACCGTTCTCGACTCTTAATCCTCATCTGAATTCAGTTTTCCCCTCCTCCCTCCCGCGCGAAGCGCGGAAGCTTGTACGTTTCATTAAATCATTAGAGAAAGAAGACGATTCGTTGTACCGTTCTCGAAAATAATCCTCGTCTGAATACAGCTTTTACCTTTCATTAAATCATTAGCGAAATAAGACGATTTTTTGTACCGTTCTCGACTCTTAATCCTCATCTGAATTCAGTTTTCCCCTCCTCCCTCCCGCGCGAAGCGCGGAAGCTTGTACGTTTCATTAAATCATTAGAGAAAGAAGACGATTCGTTGTACCGTTCTCGAAAATAATCCTCGTCTGAATACAGCTTTTACCTTTCATTAAATCATTAGCGAAATAAGACGATTTTTTGTTCCGTTATGACTTTTAATCCTTGTCTAAATTCAGTTTCCCCCCTCCCACGCGAAGCGCGGAAGCTTTTACGTTTCATTAAATCATTAAAGAAAGAAGACGATTCGTTGTACCGTTCTCGACTCTTAATCCTTGTCTGAATTTCAAATATGTTCTTTGTCTATTCCCTTTTCTTCCTACGTCCTCTCTTTTTTGGCCGGCGTTTATTGGGGACCACCCCACCGCCCCCCTGGCTACGCGCCTGCTGTCAGATGAACATTATGTTGATAACTTGTCCGCCCCGGAAGCTCAGGGGTTTAAGGTTTTAATTTACGGTCAGATTAACATGCAGGGGTCCGCCATAGCGCCCTAGACGGGGTCCAGGTGGCAGAGCCCCGGAAGTTCAGGAGTTTAGGCATTTAATTACGGTCAGATGAGCATTATTTTGATACCTAATTGTTACAATGGCAGGTCACTAATTGGCTTGGGGTTCAGGGGGCGGAGCCCCGGAATCTCAAGGGTTTTAGGCACTCAATTACGGTCAGATGAGTATCGAGGGGCCCGCCTAAGGGCTCTTGGTTGGGTCCAGGGGGCAGAGCCCCCAGAAGCTCAGAGGTTTTAGGCGTTTAATTACGGTCAGATGAGCATTTTTGTAACCTTATTATTTGTGACACTAGCAGGACACTATTTGGCGTGGGGTCCAGGGGGCAGAGCCCCCAGAAATCAGGGGTTTTAGGCATTAAATGACCGTCATATGAGCATCTAAGGGCCCACCTTAGGGCCCTAGGTGGAATCCAGGGGGCAGAGCCCTTAGGATTTTAGGCATTAGTTTTAATCATGGTCAGATGAGCATATTTTGACACTGGCAGTCACTGGCAGTCACTGGCAGTTAACTATTTTTTTCTTTCTCGCTCTCTTTCTTTCTATTTCTCGTTAATATACTTTTTCAAAGAAAGTGTGGGGGAGGGGCTCGAGGATCCCGATCCCCGCCGTTCCGTGAGCCCTGATATGTAGGCATCTCAAGAAGCTTTTTCTTGCCTGGCTGTAAATTTAGGAATTTGTCATTTTCCAACAAACGCATGAAATGAGGAAAATTATCTCATTTCAGCATTATTTGTTAACCACCGTTAGGGAATTATAAATAAACCACGTTTGAATTCTATTTCTCCAACCCCCCTCCCCTATCAGTATGCCAGTGCCCCCCCCCCCCTCCGATCTACACCTTGTTGGCGGGAAAATTGCAACTGATATCCCTTACCTTTCTTCATTATCTTTTGTTTCTTTTCCCTTTCTCTCCTCTTTCACTTTCCCTTCCCTTCCTTATCTCTCTTTTAGGTTTGCTGGGGGGGGGGGGGGGGGGGGGGGCACGGTCATTTTGGTCCCCAACACGCTCCACACATTGTTGGCGGGATTAACCGCAACTGATCTCCGCTTCTTTTCTCCCTTTTCTTTTTTTTCTTCCTCGTTTTGTTCCCTTTTAGCTCTCCTCTTTTCCTTTTCCTTCCTTCTCTCTTTTTTTTAGCGGGGACGGGGGGTGGGGGGGGGGGAGGCTAGGGTCTTTTGCCCTCCCCTCGATCCACAACCTGTTGGCGGGAAAATTGCAACTGATATCCCCCTTCTTTTCTTTTCTTCTTCCTATTTTGTCCTTCCCTTTATCTCCTCTTTATCTTTTTTCTTTCCCTTTTCTTCCTTCTCTTTTATTTTTTTATTGGGGGGGGGGGGGGAAGGGGGAGGCAAGTCCTCCCCCCCGATCTCCTTCTTTTCCCTCTTTTCTTTTCTTCTTCCTCTTCTTTTTCCCCTTTCTCTCCTCTTTCCCTTCTTTTCCTTCTCTCTCTCTCCTTTTTTTTTTTTTTTTTTTTTGCGGGGGGGGGGGGGGGGGGGGGGGCAAGGCACGCTCGGCCCCCCCCCCCCTGGATCCGCGCCTGCGTACGTAGGCTATCCGTGTTGGTTGATAGTGAAATGGTAAAATGTATTGTCACCTTTTGCTCTCTCCTAATTCCGGCAGGCACGTTTTTACAATTTATTTCCCTGATTAAAAAACAATTGTGTGTAGGGGGGGGGGGCGGGTTCATAACATATTAGAATGAGCTTCAACCCCATATATAGCGCCCCTTCCTCTATATGACTGCTTAATAATAATAATAATAATAATGTCAATTTATAAAGCGCACATATCCATTCTTAAAGACTGCTCAAGGCGCTTTTGTACAACATCAAAATAATTATACAATATTAAAACTACGACATAATTATACACTATAAACACTACGACATAATTTTACAATATTAAAACTACGACATAAACAAATGGTGCTTAAGTTTCTTCTTAAATATTTCAACTGATGATGATTGTCTTATTTCTAATGGTAAAGTGTTTCATAGTTTGGGTGCAACGTTAGCAAAAGCCCTGTCCCCCCATTTGTTATTGGTTTTGGGTGTACCTAACTGGAGCTGTGAACCTGAACGTAAATTCCGTTGTGGGGTGTACGGTTTCAAAATCTGATACAAGTAATGGGGTGAAGAATGAAGAAGTGTTTTGTAGGTAATGAGTAACAGCTTATACATAATTCTTTTTGAGACTGATAGCCAATGAAGTGATTTTAATATATCTGAGATACTGTCTGATGTACTGCGGAGAGTGACGAGCCGAGCTGCCACGTTTTGAACTCGTTGCAGACGGGATATTTGATTTTGAGGAAGGCCAGTATACAATGAATTACACATATCCAAACGACATGTAATAAAAGAATGAACAATCTGCTCAGTGGCTTTATGATTCAGATATTTTCTGATCCTCCAAATATTGTGAATATGGAATGATGCTGAACTAACAACATTTGAAATCTGAGATTTCATGGTCATTCCAGCATCAAACAAAACTCCAAGATTACGAACCTGATTAACACATTTTATTTCTGAGTTGCCAATCATGATCTTTTGTGCAGAAAATTTACTCAACTGCCTGGCAGATCCAATCAACATGTACTCAGTTTTGTCTTCATTTAACTTCAGAAAGTTATCATTCATCCACTGACTAACCGACCTAAGGCATGACTCAAGAGTTTTTATACCAATATCAACATTGCATTGGGATGGTTTTAACCGTAAGTACAATTGAGTGTCATCTGCGTAAAAATGGTACTGTACATTGTGCTCCATTATCACATTACGCAGAGGACTCGTATACACTGTAAATAAGACAGATCCTTGGGGAACAGAATAATCTTGATACACAGGGTTAGAGATTGAGCTACCAATACGGACATACTGAGGGGCGATATAATAAATATGATTTAAACCATTTCAAAGCTTGTCCATCTATTCCCAGATGACTCTTGAGACGTGACGTGAAAGGAGGAGTTTATGATCTACTGTGTCGAAAGCCGCGCTGAGATCTAGGAGCACTAGAGCTGATACTTCACCATTATCGAATGCACACATAATATCGTTGTGAACACGCAAAAGTGCTGTCTCTACGCCATGGTTTGGCTTGTATGCAGACTGGAATGCATCGCTGAGATCATGTTCACTGGCATGTTTATGGATCCTTGCACAGACAACCCGTTCAAGTGTTTTACCAAGAAATTTCAGATTAGATATTGGTCTGTAATTTCGGAGAACTTCCTCATCCAGTCCTGCTTTTTTCAGCTTTGCTCAGTCTCTTTAACAAATATTTATTGGTGCTTGTTATGATTCGACACCTAGTCCCTGAACATCCACCCCGGATAACCACCCCAGTCAACTACCCCCCTTTGAAACTGCACTTTCAAAGATCACCCTTGACGCTATTTCACTGGAGAGCTTCAAGGGAGCTTCTAGATCAAGAACTAGATAGTTTATTCCTCAGCACTATACATCCTGACTTATGGATCCTGCTGAGTATCGTCGTAGAAGTAGAAGTAGAAGGAAAACTACCCCCTACGACATTTACCCCCTATGAGGACCCCCGGACAACTACCCCATAGGACAACTACCCTACGAAAACCATCCTGTACCCTAGGGGGTAGTTGTCCGGGATATAGTTGTCCTAGGGGGTAGATGTCTTGGGGGTAGTTGTCCGGGTGTTGTTGTTCTAGGGGGTAGTTGTCCTAGGGGATAGTTGTCTGGGGGGGGGGGGTAGTTGTCCCAATGGGTAGTCGTCCTAGAGGGTTGTTGCCCTAGGGGATAGTTGTTCTAGGGGGTAGTTGTCCTAGAGGGTAGTTGACCGGGGGTGGTTATCCGGGGGTGGATGTCCAGGGGATAGGTGAAAGCCTTAGCACATCGGTACACGTCTTCAAGTATTGCAGTAAGCTTTTCCTTCACCTATCGAGATTGAAAAGGACTGTAGGCATTACAAAAAAAGTCTATTTCCTGAAAGTTATTTGTGATAGTATTCCTCAAAAATCTCAGAGTATCTCATTATAGTGGTGTATCTACGTGACTCTTGACCCAAGGGTTGAAGGTCCAAATCCAAGTCAATAAAAACATGATAACCGAATTAATATCCAAATCCTAATTGTTTTATTCAAACATCGCATAAGCAACTTTGGCGCAAGTCGACTTTTGCACATTCGCAAACAGTGCTCCGTTTATTCAAGCGTGAACTCATACCACACACAAATGATTCGTAATGATTCGAGATAAAACACTCTTTCATAAGATGTATAATAATTTACTGCTCATAGATGACTTATACAATAATTAACAATTTCATAGGTGTAAACTTTTCTTTGACTCACACTGTGTATAGAGATGCACGAACATTCATAAATTGTGTTGTAGATATTTTCATTGACAGTCGGCTCCAATACACCAAACGAGAGAGGGTGTCTTTTCATTGAAATATGAAGGTCGGCGCGTCTCTCAGCTCATCGCGTGATATGCTTTAGAAATGAAATTTCCCCGCTATTGTTCTCTAAATCATCGTGTACAGTGCGACAATGTGTACTGATAGTATCCGTGCGTGATGGATGAAAAAGTTTTAACAATGATTGCTTATTTCACATTGATATTCAATAACAGCAATTGTTTTCGATATGTGTATGATACCTATGGTGGCCCTGAAGGGACATCGCGAAAAGACAAAATCGTGAAAAATACGCAATAAAATTCACGATATCGTGAATTTTATCGCATATTTTTCACGAAGAAATTCACGAAATTGACGATATCGTGAACTTTATCGTGAACTTTTCACGATGAAATTGACGATATCGTGAATATTATCGTGAAAAGTTCACGATATAAGTTCACGATATTGTCAATTTTATCGTCTACTCTGTGTAATCTATCGTGTACTCTCCTGACGGGCGCTTCGTAAACAAAACCAGCCCTAGCTCTAGCTGATTATTATGACGAGACGTTTTTACGATGATTTCTGTGAAAATGGTAGGTTTAACTTCATATTATGCTCTAGATCTATTTGTATTTTATGTTTGACAAGATAGGGATAAAAGTAATTGCACAGCGGAAAAATTACCCGGTAGACTATGCAATTAATGGTCTAGATGCACTCAATGCATTTTCCCATACATTCATTTCCATGTTGTAATATCTATTGAGTAATGTAATTGATCTATCTAGATGATAGATCTAGGCCTACTTTTATTAGTAGGCCTACGTACTAGCACACTCAATTTCTCAAACTGAGTCAACAAAGACTGACAGAGTCCATTGCAATAGCACACTCGTAATCGTCGACTAGACGCAAACTGAGCTGAGATGAGATGAGCTGAGCTGAGCTGATTCAATTCGATGTAGATCTAGGCAAGCACCAGATCTAGATCTACAAATCATGATAGATCTATTACTTAAATCCAAGGAAAGGGATCGTTTAACAATGTTAAGTCTGACTCTGAGATGCAATCATGCATGGCCCTAGATCTACGCGTTATTTATAACTATGTCTGTGATACAGTAATATCATTATTTTATGACATGATTAGGGGCGGCGCTGGTCCGAGAATGAGGATCGTCTGCATAAACAAGGATATCCTAGTCATAAAAAACTGACAAATTGCGTTCGCGAACGTCTTTTTTTCATCGGCACTCTGCGGGTTTCAGGGCATGCAAAAAACAGATTCCTTGTAAGAAAATAACCCCAGTCTCCTTGGCGTTTGTTCAGAAACGTATCTAAAATTTGACCAGTAACTCCGGCGTGGAGATACCCTACTATAACATAGTCTAGACCCAAAATGAAGTAAATATTCATTAAATGTCCAAATAAAAATCATGAGTTAAAAGTTGTTATGTTTATTTCGTGTCAATTTTTTTGTTATTTTTGGAGTATTTTTCGGAAAAACGATGATTGGTTTGAATCTCAATTTGGTAATACAAGCATTGATCAATTTTTCTTAAGCGCACAATGTACATAGACTGCATAGGGGTGTGTGCAATCTCTATGGAAGGATTTTAGCACACAAAACCGAGTGCGCGATCAGACACCCTAATATTAGTATACACTTTTTCTAAACAAGCGCCATCTTCTTTTATGGGTTGTCCGTCTTCTCGAGGATTTATATTATTATGTGAAAGTCTCTGTACAAACTTATATAAGTCAATGTAAAATGAATCAATAAAAACATCGCGGAATCCGTTTTTCGCATCACCAACACGTGGATTGGAAATTGGAAACGTCTGCGAAAATGCAGATGATCCTTATTCTTGTACCAGCTTCCCTACTGAATATTGAAGCCCTGAACAAATTTCGCTTGAAAATGATCATGAAGTGGCTCAAAAAAGTAATAATCTTTGAGTGACCGGTTTTACCATACTTATTTTCCTGAATAGACTAGGCTTAGGCCCTAGTTTATAAAAACCGTTAGGAAAACGCAAAGTTTGATTTCGATTTTCCAATCATAAATAACTTGATAATCAGACAGACGATTGGCTTGTAAAAGTCACGGGATTCCTGACTGACCTAACAGAGGTTAAGCTAAAGGTTTAAAGGTTTAAAATTATGATTGCAGCATGAGCTAAATCCATTATTTTGTTTCAGAATCTGAGGCAATGTTACTGAGTCACTTTAAGTTAGATCTAAATTACTATTAGGTATTTACTAGTCTATTTAGCAAATTACGGCTAGCACCCAGGCCAGGGGCCAGTTTCTCGAAACCGTCATAAGTCTGGCTTTCATCGAAAGGGTGCGGTGCGGTGCAGCGCGGTGTGGTGTGCTCAACGCACCCATTCGATAAAAGAGGGGGGGGGGGGCTTTTCTCGAAAGGGTGCGTTGAGAGCGGAGTACCGTTTTTAACACACCCTTTCGATAAAAGCGGGGGGGGGGGGGGGGGCTTTTCTTGAAAGGGTGCGTCGACTAGTCTTTCGCATCAGTCGTTTAAAATGAGGATCTCGGACAGAAGGTAATAGTTGCCAATTTAAGTATATCGAAAATGTATTAAATAAAATGGAATGGTCTTGATTACAGAGTAGTCTCTTCGTTATTACTATGTTGATGGGGGAGACAGAGGGGTCAATGTCGCTATTCATAAGGTCCGCTATTCATAAGGTCCGTTATTCATAAGGACCGCTATTCATAAGGACCGCTTTTCATAATTGGAGAAAAGGGTCATTATTCATAAGGTTCATTATTCATAAGGACCGCTATTCATAATCAGAGAAGAGGGTCGATATTCATAAAACGAGAAGAGGGTCGCTATTCATAATGCAAAATCGGGGTCGTTATTCATAAGGGTCGCTATTCATAATAGGAGAAGAGCGTCGCTATTCATAATACGAAATGAGGTTCGCTATTCATAATAGGAGAAGAGGGTCGCTATTCATAATAGGAGAAGAGGGTCGCTATTCATAATAGGAGAAGAGGGTCGCTATTCATAATAGGAGAAGAGGATCGCTATTCATAATACGAAATGAGGTTCGCTATTCATAATAGGAGAAGAGGGTCGCTATTTATAATACGAAATGAGGTTCGCTATTCATAATAGGAGAAGAGGGTCGCTATTCATAATAGGAGAAGAAGGTCGCTATTAATAATAGGAGAAGTGGGTCGCTATTCATAATACGAAATGAGGTTCGCTATTCATAATAGGAGAAGAGAGTCGCTATTCATAATACGAAATGAGGTTTGCTATTCATAATAGGAGAAGAGGGTCGCTATCATAATAGGAGCAGAGGGTCTATTCATAATACGAAATGAGGGTCGCTATTCATAATAGGAGAAGAGGGTCGCTATTCATAATACGAAATGAGGGTCGCTATTCATAATAGGGTCACTATTCATAATATGAAATGAGGTTCGCTATTCATAATAGGAGTAGAAGGTCGCTATTCATAATAGGAGTGGATGTCGCTCCCCCCCCCCTCACACCCACCGCCTTCGCCTTTATGATGACGACTCGGACATTCAGTAGCGGACCTTAATATTTATTAAGGGGCTGAGGTGGTTTCCTTATAATATATATGGTCTTGTCACCAAAGTAAATTTTCTTAAGTTTGACTATCAGTTGAGGGGAGAGGGGGGGGGGGGGGGTTCGCACAAGGGGGACAAATTACGATAGGATTATGTGTGTGTTATGTTTCCCTTTTTTGTCACTACTGGAGCGGGGGGAAATATATTAGCTAGATTAGGGGAATGTATTTTTATATAATTATCAAAGCTTAAAAGAAAATATAGGCCTACTTTAAAAAGAAGACATAATAAAGGGGACGCCACCGTTTGCATAATGCTATATGGTCGCAAAATCGTTTCTTATATGACTTTAAATCTTGAAAATCTTACTTCCTTACTTATGAGGAGAAAAAAAAATCGTGCAATATTATTTATGAAAAGCTTAAATATTGTATATAATCTAACTCTCTACAAACAGAGGCGTCGCTTAGGGGGGGGGGGGGGGGGGGGTGGGGTGCGACAACCCCCACCTGTCAAGATATTGTCGGTAAAATTGCGCTGCTGTCGGGAAAAATGAGAAAAGAGGAGGGGAAAAAGGAGAGGGAAAGGGAAAGAAAAGAAAAGAAAAGGAAAAGAAAGGAAAGAAAGGAAAGAGAAGATAAGAAAG